>JACEGR010006084.1:0-65064 GCA_014170235.1 Listronotus bonariensis | reverse complement strand
TAACACGCTTTTATTAGCTTGGGTTGTATCTATCTATCTATCTATCTATCTATCTAGTAACGGAATCTTTGAGCCTAATTTTTACCAACTCCCCAGCGATTCAATTTCTTTAAAACTTTGCACACGTATCAAGGACCGATGACAATGCAATAATTTAAAAACAGTATCCCGTTATCCTGAATTAGGACCGCCAGGATAAATAAATTCCTTTACAGATCCTTCTATACCTACTCTTGACAAAATGACGAAGGGATTTTTGAGTGAATAAACTGGAGCATTTTTACATACATACATACATATATGACATATCGAACTAAAATATGAAAAATAAATAATATAGTTTAAAAACTAAAAAACACGCTTTATATATGCAGCCTGAACTAAAAATTAGAAAACAATTTTTTTCATTACAAAGGAAGTTTGTCACTTCAGAATAAAAGCGTGGGTGTTTAATATATTAAATGTTATAATTATTCTATTTGCAAATATCTATGAGGGAAAAGTTATGAAAAAAATAGTAAAATGCGAATACAATAACTAAACAGAAATGTGTAAAAAAATGTGTATAACAAGTCTCAAAAAATAATAAAGCAAATACCAGAACTAAAATCAATAAAAATAATGGTATTTTCAACTGACAAGGTAAATTTCAGAAACAAGCATATTAAGGTTATGTATAACCAAGACTAATAAAAGAGCCGTTTAAAGTGTAATAATATAATGTCAAATATTTATTTGCCAACCTTTATTTACTTGGAAGTCCATTTTTTTTAATTTTAAAAGATTTTTGCAATTTGTTGAAGATTAAAAATTGTTGCAGCAAACCTACCACGAATTCGTGTCCAGGCGTAAAAATACACTGAAAATTTTAAAAGCATGTCAGGATTCCCATTTTTTTTCTTCGGAATTGCTAAGAATAATATTTAAAAATCCAAAAAAAAATAACGTTGTGAACTCACATGTATATAAAATTAATAATAAAACATACCTATAATCAAAAATTTTACTAAAAATTTAAAGTAAATAGTCCCTGAAAAAGAAAACAAGAAACATAAGGTTGTTAAAACATAGCACCTCTTTACACAAATATCCTTATTAGAATTTGATTTAAAAAAGTTAAATGTTGAAATACGAAATAAATGAAAAATTACTATATTTTAGAGTAAAATTGACAATTGATGATTTCAAGATGGCGGCGGAGCGCCATCTTGGAAAAAAAAGTTAAATAGCAAGGAGGGTCTTGCAGGCACATTATTTCAAAGCTCCTAACGAGTATTTCATAACCCCAGAATATAAAGTTATTAACTTTACCTAATACAAATTGCCGAACTTTAAAAATTACCTAAATACATCATTTGGATGAGCATATATCCAAAACTAATAAAGTTAGATGTACCAAATGTAGTATTTTTCTTAAAGCTCTTTTAAGATATGTTTACTGATAATATAATATACAGGGTGCTTTATTAAAAAATATACCTTTTTTATACCTTGTATATTATCACCAGTATCAGCATTAAAATGATTTTAAAAGAGCTTTAAGAAAATACCACATTAGTTACATCTAACTTTATTAGTTTTATAAATATGTTCATACAAATCTGGTATTTAGGTAATTTTTAAAGTACCGCCATTTTGTAATATTCTAGGGTTATAAAGTACTCGTCGGGAGCTTTAAAATGATGTGCTACAAGAACCCCTTTATTATTTCCCTTTTTTTTCCATCCGCCATCTTGAAATTTTTGTCTGTCAATTTTACTCCAAAATATAGCATGTTTGTATCAATTTCGTATACTAAAGTTTAGTTTTTAAAATTGATTTGTTCAAAAATAAAAGGGAAAGGGTATTAAAGAAATGCACTGTATATCATATCGTGAGGCCAGATACTTTTTTGGTCCAGTTGTATTCCACTTTTGGTTGTTGCTGGTACTACTCTCCCGTAAGAAAAAAAAGTGAAAAAATTATGGTCAACTTAGCTGACATGAATTAAAAAAAATATATGTATTATCAACAGGTTGTTATTCTATTAAGGCATTAAAACGTAACTTTTAACATTTCAGGTTAAATTCGCAACAGCTACACTGATGTTCTATCAGTCATTACGGTCGCCTGACCTAGTTAGACTTGCAAATGAAAGAAGGATATTTATTGCATTGTCAAAAGGACTCACGTCTCTCACTGTTGCACCTTTGGCAGTTATTTATGATCATCTGCATCAGAATAGGATTGGGTTACCGAAAAGCTACGTTCAAAAATACGTGTTTACCTTGCAGTTTGGAAAATATTTTTTTATTTATTATTATCGTAAGGTATAATTTTACTTGCTTACAAACCAAACAAACGTATTTTTAACAGAAGTCCTTTTTGGCAAATTTTTATCTTTGAGTTGTCACTATAAAAAGGTGATAATGTAAAATTAATACAAACTATACTTTTTTTTTTCAACCCAGGTACAAACTTGATTTTAGGTATATATGTACATTTCCAAGAGGTCATGATATTAAATAAAATAAATGGTTTTAGCTTCATAATAATTTTAAACCAATGGAAACTTTTTTATACCTTTTTTCGGTATATTCTAATGAAATTTGGAAACAACAGTATGTGAGCAAAGTCTCCATTTGTTGATATATTAATGAAAATAACACTGTATAATGTTCTTGTAGTTTTAAATTACTAATGTATAGAACTAAAATATTTTAAAATACAATTATACCAGCAAACTATTGAATTTATTTTTATAATAATATGTATTATAATAAAATAAATTTTTGACTTGGAAAAAATAATTTCTTAATATCAAAGATATTCCAGATATCGGTATTTTTATATTTAAGATAAAGTTCACTTTATCAAAAAAATATTTAAAAAAAATAGTTTTTTGACTCCCTTTCGATACTTTTTTAAAAGCTACAAATGTACTATATTAATATTAAATATTACCAGGTATTTTAAAAATAACAAAGTATTTTATTATTGATTTATAATATGTAGTTATGATTTATTTCAATTATTATATTTATCTTATTTTTAATAGTTAATAAAATAAATAAAAGTTTATTTTCTTTAAAACTATGGCCCTCAAATAATTATTATTAAACTTCTATGGAAACAATATTTGTTAAATGGATATTTTTTTAGGTGTTCTGTTAGCTGTTTAAATAAACTAATTGATTGTAAGAACACCATGTATATTAAATAGTACATTTGCTTATCGCAAATTTTAAAATAATTATAATAAAAATATTTATTTCCAGATATAACAAAAACAAATTTACATAACAATGAGTAACCTTAAGGTAAATAAGTAATAAATCAAAAAATAAAATGCTATGATGTTTTAGTTTATATTTCTATTGTATGTACATGGTGTTACAGAATGTTATTTAAGGCATAAGCGCACTAATTTTTTGTTCTCAAGATTAAATTTTTCAAAAAACTAAAAAAAAAATTAAAAATACTTAATTTAGTAAAAATTGTTAGACGAGATATAAACCAAATTTAAAAAAGTATTTATGGTTGTTGTTACATAATTGCTTACAAAAAAATATAAATCCATATATTAAAAAAATCTCCGCAATGCTTTTCTTATGGTCTAAAAATACGCAATTTATTAAATTTTATTTTTCTTTCTCTTGGACTAAACAAGATACGAACAAATTACAAGGCATAAAGCTGTGTTTTTATTTGCTTAATATAAAGAGGGCACAAAATTTTACACACATTTACACAGGGGCGTACTGTTTTTGTTAGAAATATTCCTTCAGATGCCGCTCGAGACGCCACTGGACTTTTAAATGTAGTTAAGTAAGTGGATTTTTTTCCTCTATGCCATTATCATCATTGTCAAATTAAAACGAAATTGGGTTAGTTCTAGTTTCTCACCATTTATAAATTAAATTAAATACAAGATGATTTAGGAACACAGCTTTTTCGATAATTTATTATCATTTAACTGGGAAGAGATACAAAGTTAGCAGATAAGAAATGGCAATTCTGTTGCTCTCCATAAAATTGGCAAGAGGGGTATCTTTTGTGTGGCTCAGGGATCTTAACTACCGTAAGAAATTTGCCTTTATATGTACGCACTTTTAGAAAATTGCTCTGTGGTCGGAGACTTTTAGTAAGTAGAAGGTAACAAAATAGAAAAAAAGCATATTTCGCTAACTGGGTGGTTTATGACCTAGTTTTAGGAAAGGGTTAAACATTATCTCTTTGGTAAAATTTGCATATCTGTTCCATAACAAATTGATTTAATTTTTAGATTTTCTAATAAAAGCTTGGTATAAGGAACATAACAATTTTATTTTGCCTGTCAGAATTTAACAGTTTAAACAAGGCTTTTTATATAGGCATGGGCGTCGCTAGGATTTTCTGATTATTTTATCTAAAAACTGAGACATGAGGCTTACACCAAATTAACAACAGATTTTATTGATGCTTAGAGGGACTGTGGTGATGAAACTGTTCTTTACCAAAGTGTTTCTAATGTTTTTTACTTGTGGTAAAATAAGTGTGAATGGGTATCATAATTTCTTAGATATTTGTACAGTGTCACAATCTGTGTTGTCATTTCTCTTGTTAGAAGTTTGTTCCTGTTAAAGGTTTTTCTTTTAACAATTCTTAAACTATGCGTCTATTTTGTTCGATATCTTTAGTATAAAAATAAATTTTATGTTTACTTTAACAGAGAAAAGATGACAACAAAATAATTACCATGACATCATTCTTTATGTACCAAATGCTACCCTTCAGGAAAGAAAAATTACCAGGAAAAAATAAAACCTGGTAAAAAGGTGTAAGAAACTTAAGAATAATTTAAAAAAAAAAAAGAAAAAAGATTAGTATTTCAAAAGCAAGCAAATAAAAATAAAATCCATTAATAACTTAAGATACACCTCAAAGCATTCAGAAGAACATTTTGCAATAACCACTACTAAATGTTGTGCGAAAATAGTACCACAAGCAATTGTAAATTACAAAATCCACTATAGTAACGGTTATTACAATTAAATGGTTTTTTTACTACTGCACTTTTGTATTATATATCACAAACTGTAGCTTTTGTTAGGTACACGCCTGGAAAGAATGGGACCGCTTCGGTCCTGGTCCCGGGGTATACGAGCTGACCCTGTTCAGCCCTATTGACCCCTATGAACTTGCCGGTCGCCTGAAACAAAATAAAAGAAAACCCCCAAAAAACCCAAAAAATTCGAATTAAAAACGACGTTTCGGTGGCAAGTCTGCCACCGTTGTCAAGTTAAAAATGAACTTAAAAAATAAAAATAAAAAACTAACTAATATTTAAATTAGAAATGGTTAAATTTTGTGCTTTTAGAATCTCAAACTGAAAATAGTTTGACATATGTGTCATGAGTGACATAAGTAACTGGTGTATTTATTATTTGTAAGACAAAAAAGGTAATGAGTTAATTGATTTTTAGCTTTCCTGAAGATACTTCAGTATCGAGCAAAGGCAACCAAGTGTTATTTAAATTAACTGAAATTGATGCTACACAATTATCTTTATTTAATAATATATACGCACTTTCTTTGATTTTGCGTTTTTTAGAACAAGTTTCCTTTGCTAAAATACTAGAAGCATCCCAGTTTATTCTGTGATTGTTATCAAATGCGTGTTGGCAGATTTTTGATTTATGAAATTCTGTGTTTTTAATGTATGATCTGTGTTCTTTTATGCGTTTAGCTAATGGTCTACAAGTTTCACCTATATAAAACTTATTGCATTCGCAAGGTATTTTATAAATAACATTTTTTGTATTTTCATTTAAGTTGTATGGTTTTGTTTTTGTTAATTGAGATCTAATGGTGTTTTGTGTTTTAAAAATTGTGCGAATATTAAATTTATTTCCTATTCGTTGAATTTTATTAGATAGTCCGGGAATGTATGGTAAAAATAAATTTGTAACAGGTCTATTTTGATTTTGTCTTATATTTGGATTTTCAAATTCATGGAAACAATTATTTATAAAATCAAGAGGATAATTATTTTGAAATAAAATATCTTTTAAATAATCTTTTTCATTGTTTATATTTTGATTAGAACAAATGACTTTAATTCTATCAAATAGACTTTTTACAACTCCCTTTTTAACCATTATGGGGTGATTTGAGTTAAAGTTTAAGTATCTATTTGTGTGTGTAGGTTTTCTGTAAATTTTTGTTTCGAAATTATTTAAATCTTTTTTTATTAAAATGTCAAGAAAAGGTAGTTGTGAGTTGTTTTCTTTTTCTAAAGTAAACCTAATAGTTGGTTCTTGTGTATTAATGTGTGTTAAAAAATTATTTAAACAGTGTTCATCATGTTGGTATATAGAAAAAATGTCATCTATATATCTCCACCAAACTAAAGGTTTATATTGATAATTTTCTACAAAATTTGACTCAAAATTTTCCATAAAAATATTACTTAATAAAGGTGATAAAGGTGAACCCATAGCCATGCCAGAAGTTTGTTTATAAAAATCAGTGTTGTATTGAAAATATGTTGTTTTGACACAAAAAGTTAGTAGCTCAAGAATAGTGTTTATGTTTAGTTTGGTTCTTTCGCCAAGATGGACATCATTTTCTAATTTATTTCTAACAATATTTAATGTTTTATCCACTGGGACATTTGTGAATAAACTAACAACATCAAAACTTACCAGTGTATTATTTGGATCGATATCAATGTTAGTTAATTTTTCTAAAAAATGTTTAGAATTTTTAATGTATGTATCAGTATTGTTTACTAAAGGATCTAAAATGTTAAGTAGAAATTTTGCTAGTGGATGTGTAGGTGAGTTAATACAACTTACTATAGGACGTAAAGGTATATTAGGTTTATGTATTTTGGTACTCCGTAAAAATGTGGTGTCTTACTTCTGTTAAACACTGTCCGATCTGGCAATGTAGATTTTCACATTAGCCAAAGGTTTTTTCTTCAAAGCTAATTTGTTCACATCAAAAGTAAGTGGACCTGGATCTGCAAAACCAGTATTTATCTCAAATATGCAAAGTTTGCGAAAATTATCAATAGTTAAAGTATATTAGTATTCATTGCTACAATGTATCTTTAACAGTATCGTCCAAATTGTGTTTACAGCAACAAACCATTAGAATCATTTACTATAATATATGTGCTACAGTAATGGAGCGCCTTCTCTTCTTTGATATATTACATACTGCTACCCGAAACTTCCTAATATAGTGTAGGATTCACTAGTTCCATTGATGGTACCATTTTAAACAAAAACTGTTATAAAAAACACAATCGTGTGCTACAATTTTCACTATAAATTGCTTAAACATTTTTGTTCTGTGAAAGAACCAAAATTCCTTAAGAATTAAACAGTTTCTTAAAACTCATTGCTAAATCCTAAAATATTTAAGGCAAAATTTAAGATTTGTGAAAAGACAACTTTAAGTATACAATTTTATTATGTTTTTAAAAACAAAGAAATTACTCATATTATCAATTAAAGTATTTTTTTATATTTCGTAATTTTACAATTTTTAGTCCATTTGTCGTCTTCTAATAATACAAAAACAGTACAGAAATAACATAGTACATCATACGAAACTCAGAAACATCGCTTTCCAAAGTTCATACCAGCAGCGAGTTGAAGTGACAGGCTCGCTGGATTACCGCCCTCTCATCTCATCAACGCCGCAATAATGGGGCGGCACATGTGATGTCATTCTGACAGACACTTGTATTAAAGTTCTAAGCTGCTGCTTGCTGACGATGCTGATATTACGTTATGGAAATACTTGCCTCTTGTGTTGTCGAGGGAAACATATATGGTTACAGTGATGACTAAGCTTAAAATGAAGCACTTGGAAGTATTAATTAGATGATCATTTCTATTTAAAAAAAATAAATATATTAAAACTGACATGTTTGGTTTTTATGCAAAATAAAGAAAATACTTTATAAAACCATAATGCATCTTTGCACATGATGCATAAAATAATAAAGTAGTTTGCTATTTTATGGAAATTTTAATTTTTAACCGACTTTAAAAAAAGGAGGAGGTTATACAGTGCATTAAAATTAAAACGATCCAACCCCCATAATTTAGTTTTTTGTAGACAATAAAAAACATCCTAGAAATGTGTCAAAATTTACTTATTTAAGGTTATCTCCTCCCCCACCAACACAAACGTCAAAAAGTTTAAATGGGACAGGGGGTAAAGTGGTACATCATTTAAAAGCTCCTGACGAGTACTTTATAACCCTAGAGTATAAAGTCAATATCTTCTACCACTACTTAATAATTACTGGATTAGGCAATGAGTACTTGTTGCTAATAAAAAAAAACTAAAAACGAATGTCTAGTGGACTATAAAGGATATTTTATAAGATTATCACCAGTCAGTTTAATTTTCAGTAATACAATATTATTACTTTTAAAATAGTAAAGTTTTAGTAACTCTTGTAGCGACTTGTTAAAAGCAATATCTGCTCTTAATTTATTTATATGATCCTTATTTCTGACATCCCAATACGTCAAAATATTTGTAAGTATCGAGGAACCTAATTGCATTTTTTTTGCTCCAAAAAAGCAACTTGGGTACGTTTTTTACAGAAACAACTATATCATAGGCCAGTATTACTTCGAAGGCCTTACCTTAACTTTCTGCTTGCCGTCAAGTAGATTGAATTGGATACTTGATTAAAGGTCTACACATGGCATGTTTAGCCAGCAACCTTTTCAAAAGTAAACTACGTTTTTGGCAGCAGTTAGAGAACAAGTGAAAAAAGATACCCAAACAATCTCATCACATCAATGCCTCAAACGTATCAATGTATAAAATAACGGATCTGCAACATAGTATTAAACGTAACTCTGATACTGATCATTACGATTTAACTTCATAGTATTTGCTATTGTCTGCTGTATATGTAAGCGTATTTTGGATAAAATTTATTTAACACAAATTGCTATTTACAATTCTGTTTCTTAAAAAAATTACATGTTTAAAGAGTTAATATGGAGTATTGTATTGTATTGTATTGTAGTTAATGGGGTCGTTCGGTTTAAGCTAGCCCTTTTCCCACTTCGACTGTGTGGATACCCTACATTAGTTAATCCCCCGATTCCCAAAGTTTTCACGAAGCTGGAAATATTTCGGGGGCAAGCCTTTATATCTTCTGGAGTCCAGAAAACTCCTTCCAGATATTTTAGTCTTTGGCCTGTTAATTCCATACATTAGCATAGTATATGCCCCGAGGTTTCGCTCGATCGATCACAAAACCTCTCGTTATGCTGCAGAATAGTTCCGGTCCGTAAAACGGGGCCTGTACGCAAACTTTGGCTAGTTGGTCAGCAATTTGGTTGCCTTCCACTCCTTGATGTCCTGGCACCCACATCAGAGTTAGTCTGTTGTTTGTAGCCAGTTGATTAAGTAATTGTCGGTACTCCCAGGCAAGCTTTGAGTCAAAGCAGCATAAAGCTAATGCCTTTAAGGCTGCCTGGCTGTCCGATAAAATATAGATATTTGCTCCCCGTAGGCATTTTTTGGCGTATTCGGTTGCGCAGATATCTATAGCGTAGATTTCAGCTTGAAAGGTGGTGGAAGATTTTTCTAGGGGCTTTGCGAGTCTACACCTTGATCCGTAGACTCCCGTCCCCACTCCTTCATCCATCTTGGATCTGTCTGTATACCAGACCAGCGAGTCACGTTCCAGCTGTGATATTTTTCCCTTATAGTTTGGTTTGCCACTTCAAAAGGGCGTCGAAAATTACGCATCACTGGTATTGTGTCTGTGGGTTTGGTCAGAGCCTCAGTTTGGAGACTTTCCAGTATTCTGAGGTGACCAGTCAGGTTTTCTGACTTTCGTTTGCGTGTCTGTATTACTCTCGAGGTACTAAGAAGGGCTTCTCTCCTTACGCTCAGGTGAAGCGGGAGCAAGCCCAGCATTGCCTCAGTGGCGGCGGTTGGAGTAGTTCTCATCGCCCCTGTAATACCTGGACAGGCAAACCTTGTAGTTTTTTAGCTTCCCTTGTATCGTTATTACTTTCGTTTTTTGCCACCACAACAAAGAGGCGTAGATTATTATCGATTTTACGACAGTTATGTATAACCAATAGATCATATTGGGTTTAAGTCCCCATGTTTTTCCAAATAGCCTACGGCATGACCATAATGCTCTTGTAGCCTTTTCGTTAGTCCTTTCTAAGTGTGAGTTCCAATTAAGTTTCTGGTCAAGGACTATTTCCAGGTACTTTACTTCTTTTAAGAGCTTAATCGTCTTGCCGTTCAGCGTTGGAGATTTTATATTTATCTTAGTACTTAAATATATTTAAAACATGCTAAAGCTTATGTTCGGTATTTGAGAGTTCTTGAAAATGAGATGTTGTCATTATTGCGGTAACTATTAAAGGCTGAATTTTAAAAATTTAAAATTTTATTAAAGTTAGCTAACCCGATTCATTGCACTTAAAATAAAAAGCATTTTATTTAAAATAACAAAAATTTTAAAATAAAAAATTCCTAATTTTGAATGATATCTTTTAAAACCTCCGAATTTAATAGGTATCTAATATTTTTACCACGTAAAACAAACTTTTTATTAAAATAGCAAAAGCAGAAACTTTGGCTTTACTGTAAAACAATTTGTGTTATTTTTACTTGGTAAAACAATTTTTTGGTTATATATATATATATATATATATATATATATATATATATATATATATATATATATATATATATATATATATATATATATACTTTTTAAGCTAAGCCCCTGCCTTAATATTCTACCGCAGTTGGAAACGGATTCGAGGTTATAACGCACAGGTATTTTTAAAACTAATCACAAAGGGACTAAGAAATGTCAGTGAGCAATACACCCATGTCAATCATCTATCAGACCTCCATTTTAAAGTCGAAGAACAGTTTATTAACTGAAATACGATTTAATTTATTACAGTATGATTTTCTACGTCAATAATTATGCCGCAATACTTTTATGTGGTTTTTATTGACTATTCCTTGGAATACTTTTATATTAAATTAGTAATATACTAGTAATTAGAAAAAAACACTTTTAATTGTAAAAATTCCACTATAATAATAAATAAACTCAAGTTTTTACTAAATTTATTGATAATAGAGTTGCATCAAATAACTTTAAAAATAAATTAATTAAAAGAGCTTATTTGTATTTATGACAAATGGCTAAAAATAATGTTTAAAGTAAAAATAGACTTCTCTTAAGTTGTTTAAAAGATTACTTGGATGTAATTTTTCTTCTTTTTCTTCTTCAAATTTTATATTTTTTAGTTTCGTTTAAAAACTTTCAATTATCGGTATCAATGCGGTATTTTTTATCCTTAAGGGGTATGATCACAGTACCTTTAACTTTGAGAAAAAATATTGTGTTTGTTTATGTGAAAGCTTTATTTTTAAAGAACCTTTTGTTTATTAAAAATATTTTAATGGTTCATTTGGCTTTAAATAAATAAATAAATAAATTTAATTATTAACGACTTTTATTAAATAATGGACGATACATTCTTTTTAATCATGGCACTACCGAAGGCGTTATGACCAACATCTTTTCAAAAATTCTAATTTGCTTTGACATATGAGAAATTATAAAACTTTTGATCAAAATTTACTTGCCACACTCTTTATGAAATAACTGCAATATTTTAAAAATAATTGAGTAAATAAATAAACTTTATTTACAACTATGTATGTACTATTGACTTTTTCGACTTAAAATAAACTAAAAGTAACCCTAAACCCTAGCAATCGTCGTAAAATTCAAAAATTTGACAACAAGACATCTTGTATACTATTTTAGACATATCTGTAACACTCCCAACCGCGACAAATGTCCGGTGTCGTAATTAGTTGACAAATTTAAAATCTGTTTGAATAAAATAGTGTACAAACCTTGGTAAAAATTCTCACCAAAGTAGATTTACATCTGACATTTATTGCATGATATTTATGTCAGACAGAAATTATGGCTAATGGAAACAATAAAAAATTTATATTGGATATAAATTTTTAACTACAACCACTTGACAATGGCTGAATACATTATGTGTGAAAGCCAAAAACCGAAAATAGAATTAAATATAATACATTTTCGACCGTTTACATTAGCCAGAATTTCTGTCTGACATAAATTATTATGCAATAAATGTCAGATGTAAACCCAGCATTACGCTCACGGTTCGGTCTCGAGAAATGGTTCACCTCGGCGCTCAGGTAAAGTCCTCCAGTGAACCACTTTCCACCTCGATGTGTACCGTATTATATTATAATCAAACCCGAGTTTTACCGAGAATCCACCATAAGGTGCATATGTGTTTGTCTGAGCAAAAGTTACTCTACGGAAATCGGTTGAGTGGCGGAACAAGCCTTCTGGCTCCTGGATTTGAGCGTCAGGGATTTGCACGCTCTGCACCCAATCGTTTATTTGCTCAGCACTCACCTTAGAAGTGGAGAATGGTAGGTTGCCTGGTATCTACTGTACTGAGCAGTCTACTGTTAACTGATTTGGGTAAATAGTAAGCGTTGGCGTTGTGCCGCGGCTTAGATCTGACCCACCCCTTCCTGATGAGTTCCAGCGAGGACGTAACACGAGGTCAATGCAATTTTACCAAACACGATCGATGAGTTGACAGTAGACCGCTCAGTACAGTAGTGACCAGGCAAAGTCATTAACCTACCATTCCATGGAAGGTGTGGGGTGCTAAGTGAATAGACGATTGGGTGCACAGCGTGCAAACCTATGACGCTCAACTCCAGGAGCCAGAAGGCTTATTCGGCCACCTGAGGCGAGGACTTACGTCGCTCTTGTTTGGTTTCATTGCATCCTCGATTGCGTCGTCACTCGCTGTGACTCATCAACCGACTTCTGTAGAGTGTCTCTGCTCGGACACATACGCATCATGCATCTCATCTGTTGATCACCAAGTACCCTTTGTCTGTTGCACACAAAGATCATGTGTGGCCAATGTAATTTAATACCCATCGTGTCATAAGACCGGGGAGTAGTTGTTTTTGGTCCTCTTTATCGTTCCGCAGAAGAGCCACTGGGACATTGGTCTCTTGGTACTTGAGAAAAAGGTTAGTTCCTATTTCAGCTTATGAGAGAATTCAAATTCTAGCAAATTGTCAGATTTTCAGCTAAAGATTGTCAAACAAGGTAAATGCAAGTAATTTATCAGTGTGTTAAATATTTTAAAAAAAATTAACACCCCGTAGTTCAAAATCTAAGACGTTTAGGACATATGTTTATATGATGTTTTTTTTTTACTTTCTGTTGTATAATCGCCCCGTAAAGTTTATCGGTTAAGTTACTGGACACCCTGTATGTATGTACGTAATCTGATTGAAATTGATGAAAACTTTGATGTCTATTGGTGCATAAAAGGTGAGGTTTATCGACATTAATAAAGAGTACCTTATTTTTTAAGTTTTTGATTGTCTATAAAGTGGCGTCCCCAGCTTTGCAATATCTGTCAAAATAAAAAAGTTATGATGTAAATAAATTTTAAGTTAGGTAAAGTGCCCTCTGGCGGTACTTAAAAAAGTACTTTATCTTAACATTTTAGAATCTGCAAAGCTCGATTTGTGTGCCAAATATCAACTGGATTGGTTAAAAAATAAATGCAATATGCCGAAAAAACAAAATAAAAATTGAACTTTGACGGCTTGTAACTCGAAAATAAATGACATTTAAAAAAATTATATGAAGCTCTACCCTTATTTTGTCACGTAGAATCACCCCATTAAGTGTCGTGATCGATTTTTGAATCACCCTGTATAATTATAGTTAGGATGTAAGAACTGTTTTTGGCCCAACCAATATAATATTAATTAACGTAAATAAGACCTTATTTAATCTTTTAATTACCCGAATACAAAAAAATATTCCATATACACGTAGTGCCAGCTTGTGATATCAATTGAGTTTCTGTGTGTCGAATCAAGCCATCCATAGACTGTTCTTTAAAAAGCAATAGATTTTTTTTCATTGTATATAACAAAATTAAAGTTATTAAAAAAATGTTTTAACACTTTTATCCATAGAAAGCGTCTATAACCCTTTTTAGTTAAATCTTTTTTCTTTATCAATTCTACAAAAAGAATCTAAAGCGAGCATGCATGGTCTGACAGAGTGTTTTGAGCGCACTGTGAGCGCCTTTATTCGAAATCCTTCAAGCCCAAAACGGCGATAATGAAAAACACAGTACGTCTTTTATGTACGAATTTAAATATCGTGTGCAGTTGTGGGGTACAATGGCGGAGTGCGGGGCTCAGGGGGCAAAGAGGCCCAGAGACATGTCTAAAGCTCGGGAGCGGCTGACGGCCATCATTAATCACCACCGAGCAGCCGGCGAGTTCCCTCGAAGGCCTTAGATCGGGAAGGGAAGCCAGAGTAAGGGCTGATGTTTTACTGAAACGAAACACAAAAAGTGTTTTAACTGAAATTTTTAAATTACGGAAAAGCATATCGAATTTTTTTGGCTCTAGATTAATACAAAACATTTTGGATAAACCATTAATAAACGTAGTCAAGACTAACAAAAGAAATAAAGGTAGAACGTTTTTGCATTGGATCAGTGGTACGTTAAAACTGGCCATACCTCACATGTATTTTTTTATAGTTTTTTATTTTAAAATATATTTAACTTTATATTATTTTGTTAAAAGTATTTTCTGTGCTTCATTTACATGGCCCATTGTTTATAAACTACACTATCGCAACTAGAAAACAATGACTAAAAAGAAAATTTAAATTTTTACACAAGACTTTTCATAAAGAAATCTATGTAGCTAGTATTACCTCTTAAAATTTTGTGCCCCTATAATGACGATAAAAATAACTAATTTTCGTTTAGCATATTCATTTTAAACATAGATTTTTTACATCACATTTTTTAAGCTGGTAGTAAATTACCTTTTTATAATAAAAGTAGTAATATCAAAATTACCTACCGCGCTAAAATTAGGCGCAATTTTATTTTTTAAAACGCCCCTGCCAAATATAGTAACCGATTTATAATACACTACTTGTACACAAAATAATTTATATAAAAAAATCAAGAACAAATTATTTTTTTACACTCTCTAACCCTAAAATCAACCACTTTTGGATTATGGTAAAGAGGTAAGTGTTAAATTTTTTCCTTAGGAATTTTTGCAATTTTCCATACCCTTAAAGACACACCATGTATATAAAATTTTCTTATATTTTACAGTTGAATTTGTCTTTCTTAACTTTCTTAACAACCGCAGCGGCTGGTGGTGGCCAATTTGGTGAGTCAACCTACACCATTGTTAAATGTATTAATATTTTCTTTTTATGTGTTGATTATTACAGTTTATAAAATCACTTTAACCCATTATTTGTTTTACAATTTACCATAATAATATAAAAATGGATTAATTACTTATAATAAGAGACCTAAATAAAACTGTATACATTAGTTTTTACGTATGGTGCGGGTTGACCTACCCAATTGGCCATCACCAGCTGCTTAACAATACCCTGTTTATTGATACTTAATATTAAATATGGTGCACTCTTTAGCAAACATATTTCAAAGTATAATAGACTTGCCAAAGTTGAGTCACCATTTTAATAATTTTTGGAACTCGTAAAGAAAGTCAATTCACCAAAAATTTTTTGTATAAAAGTTGGGGAGATATTACAGATAAATTAAAAGAAAAATTAGACCACCTTTTGGGATCTAATACGGCGTGTTTTCAGAAGATATTACCAAATGGAAAACTTAAATAATAGCTTAACTGTCTTTTTCAAAAAAGTCCTTCTTGAGACAAAATAAATTTCCACTAAAATATGTGTATCTTGTATATATAGGGTGGATTTAAAAAGGGCTGTTTTTAAACTAATAAGAGACGTCAGCTATATTTTTACAATTTATAATTGTAAATACTTAGGTTAAATACACTTTTAACTAAAGCAACGAGAGCAATTACTGAGAAGTATTTTTTTTGTTTCTTAAAAATGTTTATGTATTTATTTGTTCATTAATGACAGCACAAAGTAAAAAAATATATAAATACAACTTAGCAGCGGTGTGCAAAATAAAAAAATAATTTTTTTGCTCTTGTCAATATGTCACAAATGTCATTCATGGATTCATACTCTAAAATATTACTATTTTATTTTGAAACAACCTGTATAGCTTAGACCTATATTCTCTTTTTTTTCAATGGGCTTCATGTCACTATAATTCTTTTATCACTTCTTACCTCTTTTAAAGTCTTCGGCACTGGTCTATAAGTCTATCGGATCAGTAAATAAATGGCCCTTATAATCATCAAACACCAATATTTTTACCGCCTTAATTAATATTCTCTGATTTTTAACCATGTATGGCGAGCGATACGGTCTTTTTGAAATTAATAGATGTAATTGCGGTATTTATAAATGTACCCGACCAAGTCATTAATCAAGATTTGGTGGCGTGCTGAGGTGTCATACTTTGCCGTTACTTTCCGTCTGATTAAGAGTAATTTTCATTACTGCCCATGCGAGCTTCATATGGCGTGGTGTAGTTGTTAATATACCTGTGGCATCAAGGCATTTTCAGATAAACTGATTTACATTAAATATGTATATCTAAAGCCATGTACAGACTTGGATACAATCGGGACAACATTGTCGGCCGACTGTATCTTGTTCAAAAAATTTTTAGCAACAAAGTTGGCCAACATTTGCAGATACAAGTATTTCGCGTCCACACTAGTTTTAAAGCTCGTAAAAACCTGCCGACGTTTTTTATATTAAATGGAAAACAGGCGTCTTGCTGATTTCTTGGATGTTGCCACGGATGTTGCCATGGCGTTTTCAACAAGTCGGCCGACCGATGTGCAACATTTAAAATACAGTCGACCAACAAATGTTTTTGCCGATTGTATCCAAGTCTGGACGTGGGTTAACTTATGTCTGAGAAATAGCGTCTCATACAACCCTTAACATTCTAGATGCCTGTCAAAGAAGAGCTGTTGGAAATAATAGCAATAACTTTCTTAATTTCAGTGGCTTACTCTTCTCGGCTTTTGCTGTGTTGTAAGAAATATAGGTATGTATTTTTGACCAAGTTTAAAGCAGGTACTTAAAACACATGTAATTTCGACCAGAGGTAAAAGGGTTCGGGTTATCTTATATGTATTTTCGACCTAAAGGATGCAGGCGTTTAAAAAAACTAAAAAAACACGCTTTTATATGCAACCGAACTAAAAATTAGAAAATAATTTTTCATTAAAAAAAATATTGTCATTTCATAGTAAAAAGCGTGGGGTGCATTTTACTATTTTTCATAACTTTTCCATCATAGATATTTGCAAATATAATAATTATAACATTTAATATATTTATCACCCCACGCTTTTTACTATGAAATGACAATATTTTTTTAATGAAAAATTATTTTCTAATTTTTAGTTCGGTTGCATATAAAAGCGTGTTTTTAGTTTTTTAAACTATTAATTATTTTTCATTTTTAGTTTCTGCTACTCTTGACAAAATGGCGAAAAATTTTTTAATGAACAAGAGTGGCAAATTTTAAAATTTTTCCAACAGATTGCAACTCACTAAAAAATTTCTTCTTCATTAAGTAGCAAAGTTTGAAATTTTGCCAACAGATGGCAATCCAGGCAATGTTTGGACCGTTGCCAATATATTGCAACCCACTAAAAAATTTCTTCTTCATTTAATAGCAAAGTTTGAAATGTTGCCAACAGGTGGCAACCTAGGTGTTGTTTTTATATTTTTATAATATAAAGGAAAATTTTTTTCCTGGCGATCCAAAAAAGAATGTTAATTTTTATTAATTGCACATTATGTATTATGTATACATTACACATAATGTAATTTTTATTATGGAATCCTTGAAGTAATGGTGCAACTAACCCTATATTTTTATTGTTCATAAAATTGAACACCCATGGTGCAACTAACCAAATTGTGTAAAAACTAAAAAATTTCTTCTTCATTTAATAGCAAAGTTTGAAATGTTGCCAACAGATGGCATCCTAGGTGTTGTTTTTATAATATAATGGAATTTTTTCCTGGCGATTCAAAAAAGATAACGGGATACTGTTTTTAAATTATTGCATCTTCATCGGTCCTTGACACGTGTGCAAAGTTTCAAAGAAATCGAATAGCTGGAAGTTGGTTAAAATTAGGCTCAAAGATTCCGTTACATAGATAGATAGATAGATAGTTACAACCCAAGTTAATAAAAGAGATTTTTTAAAACCTAAAAAATGTTATACGACAGCGATAAAACAAAACGTTGCTACAGTGACAAAGGGCTTGCTCTACTGGCATGTAACCACTTCTACTTGCGAATGGGCATTAAAAAAAAGAGACAAACCCCTCTAATTCCGTATGTGTGTTTTCGTTTCAGGGAATGCCGGTATTCTCTATAGGAATACTATTCCATATTTGGTCACTTTCCTTTACTCATGCTTTCGTTGATGATATTTTTTTTCCGTAGATTAATCTTCCTCTGGCTATCCTCTGCGCTCGAAAAATATTGAAAATGTATGGATAGTATGCAGCATAAGCCTGTTTAACTAAAAATATGCTATTTCTCACTTAAAATAGCTGAAATATGCAAATGCATATAATCCAGTCTCTAGTAATAACAATAAAAAGTAATACAAACAAACTAAATGAATAAATTAACTTTGTCATGCTCCGTCAGAAACTTCTGTGATATTGAATGAATACGATCTGACTACTTACCAAGAATTTCAACAGACATATCGTGTCAATTAGACCCGATATGATCTCCGATCTTTTTGAGCCAAGATAAATTTCACTCTTTCAGATGACAAGACAGGCATCTCCCGTAACACGTCCCGCAGATAAGAAGTCCTCGCATCAGTACGGATAAAAAATAACCGGCCGATATGACCGACCGCTTTGGCATGTTCCTGCCAGAACATTGGTTAACGAGTTGAAAAGTTTAGAGATCAAACAAAATATATTTTTGGGGTTGTACTATATTAAATTAGAAACGAGATTTATGCTTTTTATTGTTTTATACTTTATAATGGGGTATTACTCCGCAATCGTCTCATCTTACTAAGGCTTTTCAGAAGTATACATCAAACAGAAAAAGCCTTTACAAGGCAACAGTAATAATCTGTTAAAAGATTAGAAAAAATTAAAAAAGTAATTTTTTGACAAAAAAAAACAACTCCGGATACAACTCAGTGTATTATGCAGTATGCAGTATCTTGATTTTACCTAAGAACCCTTATAAAAACTTCTAAACTAGGTCGTATGGGCGCCAATGTATCAAAATTATTCTCATGGATTTTTTTGCAGAATTATCGTTCATTATTAAATGCTGATTACGATGATGACCCATGATGCCAGCTCAAACTTTGGTCAGAATTTTTGTAAATTACAATTCAATTTTAAAGACTAAACTTTGTTCGTTCTTTTATTCCTAGAGTTTCTACAATGTGGAACTTGCTGCCCGCGTAGGTCTTTCCCCCTAAATCTTCAAGTATTTAAGTCCCGTGTCAACAAGCTCCCTCATCCACGGTACGTTAGTATTTAGGCTTTTTAGACTTCGTGGTTTGTCCAAAGTTAAAAAAAATGTTTGCCTAATTTTGCACGAAAAACGACTCTCTACATTTTTGAAAAATTAATATTTATCAAACTATATTCGTTTAAACAATAAAAATTAGGCAAGTAAAGCCCAACTTTACCATTTAAGCTACTGTATAAAATTATGAAAAAATTGCATGATCTGTTTCAATGAAATCCTTGAACTTTTGTAAAAATTGTAAAGTAGGCGATTCTGACAATGTTGAAGTCCTATATATATTTAAACTCCTTAAAAAAGTGATATTTTCTTGTTTGTTATCCCTAAAAATCTTTTACTTATCTGTGGATATGGTCTTCATATAAACAGCACCTTGCAGGCTGAATTCTCTCGATAGAGAAGGAAATTTCCTTTCTATGCAATATAAATCATATGGCAATTTTAGGAAATTTCTTTTCTATCGAGTTATCACTTCAGGTACTGATAAGTCTGGTGTATTTTAAGGTTACCACGACAACTACCTTAAGGTATCGCAGCTAAAGTAGTTGTGGTAACCCTGGAATACACCAGGCCGATGTCGGTGCTTTTTATATCACATGGAAAAAATGCAAAGATTTTCGGGGATTGAAAAACAAAGAAACACATTTTATTTAAGAAATAAAAATATCTAGGAATTCAAAATTGACAAATCACTTTCTCTCATAATTGATACAAAAAGTTCATGAATTTCACAAAAACAACACTCTCAAATTGTCAGATTAGAGGAATATACACTGTTTGGCATGTAATTAACTCACCCCTATCTTAATCTGACGCGCTCGACAATTTCTGATGGATATATTTTTGGTTTTTATGACCGGCCCTGTATACGAAGCTCATATTTGGTGGGAGGTAACTTACCCAGGTGCAAGCTAACCTACGGTATATTAATCTGCCGCGCTGAAGTAAATCTCACAAAATATAGAGCTCATATAATTTTTTTTTCAAATGTCATTCGTTTCTGAGTTACAAGCCGTCAAAGTTCAAGTTTTTATTTTTGTTTTTTGAACCTGCCTCCGCTTGGCTCAGGAAACCAATTTGACTAATATTGATGATAGGCTAAGTCGTCTGGCAGCTTCATCATTTTAGTAACAATTCACATTGTGTGCCGCTAGAGGTCACTTTACCTACATTGCCAATTGCTTTTTGTCATAGAATCACTTGTTAAGTGTTGACAGTTGTGAGTGAAGTTTTTGGCATGTTTTCTGTTAATCTGATTACTTCAGCCCTTTAAAAAAAGGCGTGCTTTTATTTACATCTTTTCAAACCAACGGTTTAGACGTAAATCACCCTAATTAAGTTAAATTTACTTTCATTTTATTACAATAGCCAATAATAAATTATAATTAACAACAGTTTAAAATACGCCTTTAGCATGACGATCGTAATAACGATGATGTATGATAACACTGTTACCACGAGTCTAGTACCAAACAACTAAACTCATTTTTCTAAGATCTCTCAAAAAATGTCGCCTAACTCGATGAAAAATTTCTGGTGTTTTTAATAATTTGGCACTCTTTTATGATTATCCTGAGCGATGGATAGGACAACAAATTATTATAAATTAAAATATGTTTAGAATTAAAAACTACTACTATATAATTTTTTTATTTCTTTTTCTGCGAAAAATCTAGCAAATTTAAGTTTGCACATTAGTGCATTGTACATTCTTCTTGTTTTAATAAAAATACATTTTAAAAAGTTTACCTAAAACTGTCCTTTGAGTTTTGTAATCATAAAATATAGTACACTAATGTACAAACCTACATTTCCACCATTATCGCAGAAAAAAAATCTTTTTTTTTTAAATTAAACCAAATTACATAGGTATTTAAAAGTAATCTTTATTCTAAACATCGTTTTTATAAAAACTTTGTTATTAACAAAAATACAGGTACTTTACTCTTAAGCAAAATTTCATTTTTGGCCAAATCCCATAAAAGACTGATACACTTTGATATTTGACGATCGCTTTTTGAGTTTCGGACCATTCAGAATTTTTTATAAAGAATAACTTTTTTCTTAAAATCAATAATAAAAAAGTTTCCTCATATGACGCCAACTTAAGTAGACACACTGTATATCTAAAAATCGTGTAACAAAATTTTAAAGCAATCAGTTCAGTAGTTTTCGAAAAATCGTGGTCACCGTCTTTTAGGAACACTGTTTTGGGAAAAACGCGTTTAAAGCTTTAGGAAGTCTATACACTTAGTTGAACAAAATTTACAAATACGTGCATCTCTCCAAAACTATTTGACGGATAAATTTTAAATTTTTAGAAATATACTTGAATACACAATGACCTTTTATCCTTTTGAATACATGTGCACTCCAAACCAACTTACGTTTAAACAAATTTATATTTTTTTCTAAACGTTAACTTTAAGTATCAACGATATTTAATAGGAGCGCAAAATTTTACAAATATGGTTTTTTCGGTTTTTGCTTCTTCATTCATTTGTGTCAAAAATTGCTGGAAAAATAGGATGATAAGTATCTTTACGGTTTTTAGGGAAAAATAAGAAATTGTGAGTTAAGACCGAATAAAAATTTGTGGTGAGGTGGCAAGAATGCATCCAAATATCCCATCTTTCGGTGCAATCTTTTTTGTAGTGTAATAATATTATCCAGAAAAGATTATATATCCGAAGTTAAAATATAAAAATAGTAATTAGGTGCGGTTAGGCGAGTGCGGCAATCCCATGAGTAAAAAACACACTTTATGCATATGTTACATACTATATTTTTTCCACGACCGTGTAAAAATTTTCCAAAATAACATTTTATACATGTTTTATTTATCTATACTTATTAATTTAAATTTTTTCAGCACAGCCATTATATTGCAACAAAAAATAAAAGCCGCCTTAATTTTTAAGAGACAACTATCCTCTTCATAACTATGCATTTAATATTTAATTTTAGAAAATTGTTTGTACTTACTTTTAAATAGTACTAAAACAGTATAAATTCCTATTCAATTTCTTAGTCATCCAAAATCATTATTACCATTAATTTTAAATAATTTTTAATAAGTTTATTTACAAAGTGTCAAATTTAAAAACTAGTGACACATGAACTAAAAGAAATAATGACGAAATCAAAGGTACCTTACGGTTTAGTTCAGTTGATGTCGCGTTTGGTGTTACATTGCATAAATTGATATTTAGGTTTATTGTAGTAGGCACTGAAACAAAACACTAATTCAAAGTGTAAAAACAAACTTAGATGTGTTTAAAAAGTAACTTTATGTAGTATACCAGAATGGACTACTTTAGCTTCATGTTAACAAATAAATAGACAGCATTTTTTTAACAGACGTGGAAAAAATTATTTTAGATGACTAAATAAAAACTGCTACAGATGTTTACAAAAAAAGGTTAAAGTTCATCTTTCTTTAAAGTCTTTTAAATATTGATATCCTAATATAGGACCTCAATGTCTTTCGAGTGTTGTAGGTTTACTGTTGTGTCTTAAACAAGAGACAGGAGCATATTTAACATGTGATCGTACGCGTAGGCCATGGATATGAAATATGACCGCAGTCACTTCGTTAGGAAACGTAAGGAAGATTGGAATCTCTAGGTGGTACTATTTTGTTTTTTACAAACACAAAAAAACTGATACCAAATGACAATGGATACAAAGATTGCTTTGTAGAAATTAGATTAACTACACATCACACATTTTACATACCGCCGAGTGCAAATTTTATTTTGCCGCCACGCTCCGTTAGCACAAAAACCCAAAAAGAAAAAAATCCTGAAAAATGTTTTTATTTTTATTTTTTACTGCTACTTCTGGTGTATAAGTTAGTATAAAGTACAAATAATGTCTTAATTAACGTAAGTCATACAAATAAAACCAACCTAATTTGAAACAGTCATATTTTAATAAATTATTCATATCTTGATAAATTATTATTTAAAAAAAAGGTAATAAATAAAAGCAAGGCATTATACTTGGGTATTTAAATATTAAGTAATTGGAAAAACATATTACAAACGTATATTAAAAATCACTTTAAGTGGTAATTCTGAACCCTTAGGCGTTTTTAAAACATAGTGATTTAACAGCCTATATGCCTAAAATATATAAATATTTTTATTAGAGTATTTATTATATAAAAATATACATATATTCCTGTGCCTTTTATTTATTGTCTCCATGAGATCCTTATATTGTATAGGATTGTTTTCTTTTTAAAATTGACTTACTTTTATAAATATATTGCTTTAATACTAGCTTATCATATGTAAATCCGAAGTCGCAATATAGACACGCGGCAGCCAGTCAAGCCAAGTTCGAGCAAAGAAACTGGCAACAGCGCCTCGTGAAATAATACACGAACCAGTTGGTGCCACTTTTGACCCTCCATATCTTAAAACCTATTTGACGTAAAGACATGAAACGTGTGTTTATTTACATCCATAAGGACAACTAGAAGCCTAAATTTCATAAGGCTAGCTCAAATGACTATATTTATATATATGAAGGCTTAAAAGTCGTCAATTTTCCACTGACTGACTGACTTATTGACTAGATCAAAAACCTAACCCACTTTCAGATGACCTAAAAAAAAAAGATATTTGGAATCCAGCTCGATAACTGTGTATAGTCGTAGAAAAATTCTAAAATTAAAAAAGTTAAAACATAGGGAGGTTTAGGGGCCCCCATAAAAAAAACTTTAAACCTATTTAACGTAATCACATAATACTACGTGTATTTATTTATAGCCATAAGTACAACTAAAAGCCCAAGTAACATGAAGCCTGCTCAAGTGGTTATAAAGATATGAAGGTCCAAAAGTCGTCAATTTTCCACTGACGGACCGACTGGACATATAGATCAAAAACCTAACCTACATCCAAATCCAAATGACCTAGAAAGATAAAATTTGAAATCCAGCTCGGTAATTATGTGAAAGCGTCTAAAAAAATCTGAAAATTAAAAAAAGTTAAAAAATAATAGAGGAAATGAGGGGGTCCCGGTACAAAAAAGTTTTATGGTGTTTGAACCGTTACAAGTAGATATTTAAAACTATTCCAATATATGTATTATTATATTTGCTACATAACAGAAATATAAAAAAAAATTGAATCAAAAAATTAGTAATGTCCCCATTCAAAAATTTGTAGCGGAAACGCAAGAAAAAAATATTAAATCTACATAATTACCTGCCTAGTTTTCTTTACAAAAAGTAATGATAATATACCAAAACATAAATGTGAAAAAGGTGAGCCAGGTATAATAAATTATGCTTGTCTGTGGGCTTCGCCGCAAAAAATTGGAGATCTAAATATATGTCAAGCTTTGTACAAAGAAGGTTAAAGTTGACTTGGCAGTTTAGAATAAGTTAAGTAACTTTATAAAATAACTGATGTAATGCAAACTGGCCAAGTCAAATCTAACCTCGTTTAGGATCTCATACATATGATTTGGATTTTGTATAGAACTTGGCACTAATTTAGATCTCTATTCTTTTTGCGGCGAAGCCTACAGCAAAGCGCAATTTTATTATAAACTTGGCTCACCTTTTACACATTTGTGTTTTTGGTAGGACCTAAATTACAATTATACAGGGTGATTCAAAAATCGATCACAAAACTTAAGAAGCTGATTCTACTTGACAAAATAAGGGTAGAGCTTCATATACATTTTTTGAAAATGTCATTCGTATTCGAGTTACAAGCCGTCAAAGTTCAATTTTTATTTTGGTTTTTTGGCACATTGCATTTATTTTTTAACCAATCGAGTTAATATTTGGGACACAAATCGAGCTTTGCAGATTTTAAAATTTTAAAACAAAAATACTTTTTTAAATACCGCCAGAGGGCACTTTACATAAAACTTAAAATTTATTTACATTATAACTTTTTTATTTTGACAGATATCGCAATGCTGGAGGTGCCATTTATAGACAATCAAAACTTAAATAATAGGGTTCTCTTTATTAAAGTTGATAAACTCACTGTTTAGGCACCAATAGACATGTTTTCATCAATTTCAATCAAATTACCTACATACATACAAGGTGTCCAGTAAGTCAAATGACCAACTTTACGGGGCGATTCTACAACAAAAATAACAAATTCATATAAACATATTATGTCCTAAACGTCTTAGTTTTTAAACTACGTGTGTTAAATATAAAAAAATCATTTTTAACACCCCGTTGTTCTAAAACTAAGACGTTTAGGACATATGGTTATATGAAGTGTTTTTCTTATTTTTTGTTGTAGAATCGTTTGGTTAAGTTTGCCGGTTGAGTTACTGGACACCATGTATGTATGTAGGTAATTTGATTGAAATTGATGAAAACTTTAATGTCCATTGGTGCCTAAACGGTAAGGTTTATCGACTTTAATAAGGAGTGCCTTATTTTTTAAGTTTTTGATTGTTTATAAAATGGCGACCGTATTTTTGCGATATCTATCAAAATCAAAAAGTTATGATGTAAACAAATCTTAGTTTAGGTCTTAAAATTTTAGAATCTGCATATAATATATAACTGGATTGGTTAAAAAATAAATGCAATATGGCAAAAAAGCAAAATTAAAATTGAACTTTGACGGCTTGTAACTCGAAAACGAATGACATTTTGAAAAAAATATTATGAAGCTCTACCCTATTTTGTCAAGTAGAATCACCCCTTAATTTTCGTGATCGCTTTTTGAATTACCCTGTATGTTGTATTATTACAATTTATTTAAAAATAAATTTATATTGTTTTCACTTTGTCTATTTTGTCTCAGTATGCCTATATATTAAGGTAAAAATATTTGTTAAATAAATAGAAACAATACGGGGTAACACAACGCCTATTTTTGTTTAGCTAGCATTTATTATTATATTTTATCACCTGTAAGCAATAAATAATATTTTAAGAAGACATTTTTTATCAATAATTCATAAGATTTTTTATATATTTTACTAAAGGGCAACATATTTAAATGTGAATGAAAGTCAAAAGTTTAACATGATTAATGTAAACTACAGACAGACAGGACCCACTCTTATTCGCAAGGAGGAAACTAATGCATATCGAATGAGCTGAAAAGCTAATTATGGAGTGCTGAAGCACAATGTTTAAAATTTCTAATTCTGCCAGAGGTACCCCTTGATGTTACCCATCACTTGTCATCGTCCACTTTTAGTAATGACGTGACAAAAATGTATGCATAAAAGAGAAGTTGTTTAAAAATTTATTTTAAAAAATAGAAAATAATCCTACTAATAAATAGGGAAATTAAAATGATTAAACAAAATGCAGAAGCTCATCATTGAGTTTAGGGAATCCAAATTTAAATTATATTTTTGTGGTATATGCTAACGTAAAATATTTTGTTTGCTTATAATTTAAAATAAAATTAAACAGCCAATAGGAATTTTTGTGTTAGAGTATAAATTTATTTAGAAAAGTCATAATTTCTTAAGTTATGTTACATGTAAAATGTCAAAAAACATTTTTTTTTATTCCCTGGATTTAAATCACTGTAAGAGCTTCTCTCAATGAAGTGTAAATAAAAGTTGGACAAAAAACCTAAGGTTTCTTTATTGCAAGCTACCATTTACCTCTGTAATTTTTTTTTGTTTAATTTAATTATTCAGTTTTTGCAATAAAAAGTTAGATTTAACCGATATACCATTAAACTTTAATCATGATAAACCATATTTTATAAACTAAATTCAAAGTTATAGTCAATAATTTTTCAGATCTATTTTCTTTAAAATACAACAAAAAAAAAACTGAACAAACAAAATTTTGTTCAAATTCAATATTAAAAAACTTTTTTTATCAATTATTTTTTGGTCTAGCTGTAGCTTCTTTCATCAAAATTATTATTTGTTATGTGAATTGCAATAAGTTTTATAGGATTAGGTGTTATACAGGAAAGAGCCAAATGTTGCATTTTGACAGACATTTTCAAATACCCTATAAAATAATTTAAAGTCGCAATTTTTACCATTTTCTTTTTAAATTTATATCAGTATCTCTATTCCAAAATAAAATAAAAAAATTAAATAAGATAATGACATTTGTGTATCTACTATCAAGTTATAATTTTACATCTCCCTTATAATTTTTATATTGATTATAATAATAAATAGAAATATTTGGTCTTTTAAAGTGTTTTTATAGTTTCCAAATCAGTAATGAAATTTTTGTTATCTCTTTAGATATACAGGGTATAACAAAATGTATAATTAAAAAAACCCTATATACTATATTACAAGATCTTTTGGAGACCATTAAAAAAAACTACACTTGTCAAAGATCTCTTTATTAGATTTGAAAATATGACCATCCAAATCTAGACACGCGCTAGCGTGTCTAGCTAAGTTTAAGCAAAGTATCTGGCTACAGCGTCCAGTGTAATATTACACGAATCGCTTGGTGCCACTTTTGACCCTAACATAACTTAAAAACTATTTCATGTAATTATATGAAACTGCGTATATTTATTTATATTTATAAGGGCTACTAGAATCCGATATTTCATAAAGTTAGCTCAAACGATTATAAAGTTATGAAGGTCCAAAAGTCGTCAATTTTCCACTGACTGACATAATGACTGACTGACATATAGATCAAAAACCTAACCCACTTCCAGATGACTTAGAAAGATGAAATTTGGAATCCAGCTCGGTAATTGCGTGTAAGCGTGGGACAAGATCTGAAAATAAAAACAAAATAAAAAATAGAATAGGTTAGTCCCATACAAAAAAGTTTTTTTTAACTGTAGCGTTTGGACCGTTTCAAGTAGATATTCAAAACTATTCCAATATACATGTATTATTATATTTGCCATATGCCAGAAAGATAAAAAATAAAATTAAGTCAAATAATAAGTGGGCTTCCCATATAAAAACTTGTAATAGGCGCTAATAAACAACTGTTAACAAGATTGTTATATCGCCCGGCTAATTTAAGCATAAACAGGAAGCATGTTAAAAAGATGGCAGATTATGAATGGTCAATGGGCACTGCTATTTCTTGCGTTTAAGAAAATGTAGACAAAGAACACTATGAGGGTGAAACGCAATAAAAAATATTGGATCTAAATACCTGCCTAGTTTTCTTTACAAAAAATAATGATATCCTACCAAAAATATAAATGTGTAAAAGTTAAGCCAAGTTCATTACTAAAAATTATGATTGTCTGTGGGCTTCTCCGCAAAAAAGAATGGTGATCTAAGTGCGTGCCATTTTAATCAAAATTAAAAATGTATTTAAATAAGTTAGATAACTTATAAATACGTAATGTCGTAAAATCTGGCAAGGTCAAATCTACCCTACTTTAAGGGGGCTAAGGGTCAAATCGTGCAAAAAGACCATAATTTTCGTGATTTTTTTTCTGACGACACAGTTAAGTTTGTTTACTCTGACCAGTGGTACTATTAAGCAGTATGACATTCGAAGAATGTTTCGTCAAATTTAACAAAAAAAATGACAAAAAGCTGCGGCAATGGCAGCAATGTGTTCGGACGATGTCTCAGAATGGAGCGTGCCCCTCATAACTTGGTGCTGGATCATCCGAAATCAAAAATCAAGGTTCGTTCGTTAGATAATAGTTTTCCCCAGGTAACGCTGTCGAGTTTTTTGTTTCCAAATTTTTTTCATTTTTTCGAACACTTTGAAGTGAAAAACACAATTTTGTGGGAAAAAATCGGCTAATTTGTTATTGCAAAATCAAAATTATGAAAAAAAAAAAAACTCGACAGCGTTACCTCGTAAATGATGTACAGAAATAGTGTTTAAAATTTCAAAAGGATCGGTGCAGTAGTTTTGGAGTTATCAGGGGCACCGACTTTGAAAACGTGAGTTGTGAATTGAATACCTTACCCCCCTTAAACCAATGCGCTTAAAAAAACTCGACAGCGTTACCTCGTAAATGATGTACAGAAATAGTGTTTAAAATTTCAAAAGGATCGGTGCAGTAGTTTTGGAGTTATCAGGGGCACCGACTTTGAAAACGTGTAAAATCTCATACATAGTTGGATTTTGTACCGAACTTTAAGCGGTGAATCTAAAATAAAAAATTATCGTTTTTATAATAACTTTTAAACCAATTCAGATGTTAAAAAAAAATTAAGAGGCGTTTTCTATCTTTGAAAATGCATTTTTTGACTTACAAAGAACAAAATAATTTTTGCTATTATCGCTTGTGGGGGGTAAAGGTAAAGGCTAAATAAATATTTTTTTTTAATAAAAATAAACAGGCCACTAGTTAGTTTATTTTCTTAAAAGAAAAATATTTTTTAGATTCCCGTTTAGTTTTGAACAAATTTAATAGTTTTACTTTTTGTAATAAATGAACGGTTATTGCGTAAATTATACAAATAATTTCACAGCATGTTTATATCGCTCTCCCATTCTACGTTATTTGGTATGGGGTAGATAAATTACGGCGAATCAATTAGTTTGCTTTACCATTCCTAATATAAAATAAATGTTACAACATTGATTTATTAACAAATTAAAATAATAATAATAATAATTTGCTTGAAAAAATAAATAAAAACAATAAGAATTACTGTAAAATTAATTGATGACCATGCCAAGAAATAGTTAGTATTTATTTACTCGAGAACAACCGTACAAAGAATAAAAAAGGTAAAAAAATCAAATTTGTTTTAAGAATTTGAAAATAACAATATTTTTATTTTATAAAATGCAGTCGCGTACCATTTTCCATATTATTTAGTCTTACCCGCCTATGTACAACACTAGTGCAAATTTATTTGTTTGCCTATTAATTAATTCCTTATCTAAATCATGTTCTTAAAAACGTTAAAAAAAAATTAAACAACTTTCAGTTTTTAAGAAACATGACGCTAATGGTTTAGTACCATTTTATGCTAAAAGTGACAATATTTAGCTATCACTAAATAGGAAACTAAGTAGATTTTACTGAATTTGAAATATATGTTTGTACGTTTGTACCCTTGTGGTCACAGAAAAATATTTCTCCTAAAAAATCTCCAGCCATTAGATTTTTTTTTATTTTGTTGACTGAGACAAAGTTTGCCTATATTACGGTGGTTATTTTTTTTATATTGCCTTTGATTAATCCTATCTCTGAAAAATCGTACAGAAGCCTATTTTTACCTGTCCACAGTTGTGTTATCCGTCCCACGCTTTAGCGGCCGGTGGGCTCTGCGTTGATGGGCTTATCAATATGAAAATAAGCCAGATCGTGTCCACGTCAGGTGACATGACCACCTAGCAGCAGCAAATTAGTCAACTTACACTGGGTGTTTGAGTTACAGAATCCATTTATTAAGATTAGATGTAGAAAAAAACCAAGTCGGATGCTATATTAGTTACTTTACTTTTTATTTCTATACAAGGATACTACAGCAGTTCTCAACATCAACCAAATTTTACACTTATGTAATATATTAGGATATTTGTGCAACTATAAACTATTAAATATCCAAAATATTTACTTTCTTTCTAATCTTATCAAATTTAGCAGCAGTTTCTGCTTGCAATATTTAGTATTTGGTAAATATTTTTTCACAAATACAATTCGCAACATTGCTCGTGAATATTTTGCAATACGATCAACTAATTTAAATTGTTTTTAATATATTTTTGTGCTTTATTGACACAGAAACATTTAATTATAGAACAATAACTCTGTGTTCTGTGTGCGATAAGAAGTCCGACGATGTTCCCAACATTACAAATTAAATGTTACTAATTACTATAGCATACTTAAAACGCCATTATCGATAAATATTTTACTTACTTCTTAAAATTGTGGTTAAGTCGGTCTATATAGGGTCGAGACATTCGGCCATATTGCTTTGACGTGTGATGACGTCACATATCTCATTTTTCGGCCATGTTCAGTGCTGGAGATATACAGTTTATTGTATTATTAGAACAACCGTTTACACAACAGGTTTTAATTATTAATAAGTTGTAAATTCTTTCACTTTAAATGAAAAACATTTGGAATTAAATCTTTCAACAAATATCACTATCAAAACAATGCAAAATAAAATGCGCAAATTCTAGACGCCACTGGATTGATCATCAGCTTTGAATTTACTTACTACTCTTGCCAACTTTTCTTCGTAGGGTGCCCTTCCTTGAGTCCCCGACCTCAAACCGCCTAAAAGTCGAGGATGTTTCGCAACCTATTTCCAATATATACTATGAACTAACCTTGGTTAGTAGTAACTTACTAAAATACAATAAAATGTCGCAGATCTAAAACAATAGAAATTTTGTTAATAAACTTTAAAAAAAAAAAAATTACGAAAATATATTTTAAAAACTTCAACGCTACATATAGCTAGTGGCAAACAATTTTAAATTTCTATAAATCATAATCATTAGAAAAGAGTCCTTTACAATGGAAAATTTAATAAATAAGATTCATTGGTCCTATTAAATTATAAATTAAAGGCCCTATATCTTGAAAACAATACATTTTATATAAAATTAGCTCGCGAGTAAGCTCTTTTCTGCAATTAGAAAACCCACCCAAAACCCAATATAGAGTAAGAGCTCGTGAGCGGCAGACCTTCGTTATTTTGTAAAAGCTGAAAGTTTTTCAGTTCGTGCTCCCAATCCCAACATAGGTAGAAGCAATGTTAGACTATGAAGCTTGACTCATAGTGGCTTTGGCAGGTGCCAGGTATCAAACGTTAATGGATTGAAATTTAACTTTTGTTATTTTGTAAAAGCTGAATTTTAGATATGTTACTTGGGTACCTATGAGAAAATATTTCCCAGTCACCAGCTTTTACAGTTCAAACCCCTTAGTAGACAAACATTTTGTAGTGATCTAATGGTCCAAGAAAGACCAATATTTCTGTTATTTAACACTATATGATAAAAAGTCTTTTATAAGACTTGTAGGGTTTCCAAATAGGCATCTCCTTAAAACATTTTAATGTATACAGAATACAGAGTGTCCCAAAAACGATTAAGAAAAAAACTATCTTCACAGTAATAACTTTTTTGGACACTTTGTATACATCAAAATATTTTAAGGACATGCTTATTTAAAAAAACCTTACAACTCTTATTTAACACTTTTTGTCATATTCTATTAAATAACAAAAATATTACACTTCCTCGGATCATTGAGGTACCCCAAAATGTTTTTCTGTAAAGGGCTGAAACTGTCAAAACTGTCTCGCGACTAAGAAAATATCTTGTTAAAAACATTTGGAATTACATCTTTCAACACATATCACTATCAAAACAATGCAAAATAAAATGCGCAAATTCTAGACGCCACTGAATTGATCATCAGCTTTAACTTTACGTGTACCCAGATAACATATCCAAAATGTAGCTTTAACAAAATGATGAAAGTTAAGTTGTAATTAACCTTTGGTACGTGGTACCAGAGTTGGGTCGTATTCGATTACTGAGTATTTTGAATAGTATTCAGAATATATTTTGCCGGTATTCGAATAGTATTCGAATACATTTGTGTGTTTGGTATTGTTTGGCTAGTATTCGGGATTCTGTATTCGAATACTTTAGAGGTATTCGACGAATATTTTTTTGAGTATTCAAATACTCAATCAAATACCGGCGTTCCGAGTATTCGAATACCGAAAAGTGTTAGGCAGTATCCGAATACCAAAATTGTCATGATTCGAAGAACAAAAGGGAAAAATAGGAAAGAAATGCTCTTAAAATTTCTTAATCTTAGATTTGTTTGTAGTAGTATTCAAATCTTTTTTGTTTCCAGTATTCGAATACTTTTTTCTCCCAAGTATTCAAATATTTGGTATTTGAATTCGAATAACGATTTTCAGTATTCAGCCCAACTCTGCGTGGTACCTGCAAAAGCCACTATAAGTAAAATTTCATAGTCTATTATTGCTTTTACCTTAAACATTCAGCTTTAAAAATATCGAAGGACTGCCACTGACATGACTTGGACTAGTATGTTTTCTGATTTTAATTTATAAAACGTTAAATAAAAAAAAGTTTTAAACATTTTAGTTTTAATTTGTACGAAGGAAAAATATTTTAGCAAAACTTAATAACTGAAAAGTTTTTGCATTTTTTTAGGTAACCTTGCAACTCACTTTTAAAAATAAGTGTGTAGGTAGCCAAAAATAAATTTATGAAATATTAATAATGTTGCAGCGTTCGTGCCCATCCCTTCTGGACGGCAGAATGAAAAATGGATTACGACGAACCTGAAATAAAATAGAATTTCCTGAAAATAATGCACTACAGATGCTACAGGTATGTCGGAAGCATAACAGAACAAAGAAAAATGATCGTAAGATTTACTATTTTTGTTGTAAATTCTTTTGTCTACCTACATCGTTATTTTGCTTATAAGCTTATCTTGTTTCTGCACTTATACACTATTCATTTTTATTACATTTAGTTTGCTTTTTCCTTGGATAAAATATTTTTGTGACTACTTTTTTCAGTGTGTTTATAACAGCTGTTAGTGCCTTATTCATACTGCTTCCTTAAGGCGTCCTTACACCGTAAGGCACCCTTAAGGGCCCTTTAGGGGTATCTTAAGGTGTACGGACACCTTAAGGCAGCACTATGAATACGGCCCTCAGTAAAGCAATACAAAGGTACGTTGGGGTTTAGAATTTTGTTTTAAATATCACGTTAGTAAAAGTACCGCAACACCTAAATATATTTAAAACCGCTAAATCTAAAGTTTCCAATTTTTGTATTTAAAATATCTTGGGTATAAGGAATTAAATAGTTATATCGAATTGGCAATTGGTTGGCAATATTATGCCAACATCTAATACGCATTAAAAAGTCGACCCTAAATAAACTACTTAATTGCCAATAAATTTTACATGCGGGCGAATTGCCGGCAAGCATACAAAAAATGGCGGCATACCAATCCTGATTAAACAAAGCACGCGTTTTTGTTTGCAGGCAAATAAATATTGGATTTTTGAAGGCAAACCTTCAACGCATATTCATACTTTTTAAAAACCATATTATTAACATTGGTATTTAACTAACATTAAAGCAATTTTTTTGATCTGTTATATTGTATAATGGCAGCTAAACAACATTATTTTATGTTTTTTTTTTACATAATTTAAAGGGAAATGGCCTTTTCGTAACATTTTATTGTTAAAAATCATGCAAGTAAAAATTAGGTCAAACAAAATGTTTATTATGTATTTTGGAGCGAATAAAAATAAATGATAGTAAAATTAGCTACGTTAATTTCGACCGAAGGTGACCGCTTTGTGCATTTGTTTTCTACGTGGTTTCTAGCTTTTAGATTCTTTTTTAAAGAAAAGAGTTTTTATTAGACATAATTAAATGTATTCATTACCTAATAAGTGTGTGTTGCGTGATTAATTGGTGATGGCTAGTCGAAGGCAAGATATTCAAGTAGACTGTTAGGAGCAGTAAACATTTTGTTTAAAACTTTATTAAAAGTTTTAAAGTCGTGTTAATAAAAAATATAATATATATTTAATAGTTTTTTGACATACCGATAGATGGCGTAATGGACAATAAACTACTACGTTTCTGCAATATCTTTGCTTTTTATCGTCTAAAACCGTACCCATTAGACAAAAAAATAATTCGAGAGCGGTCTGCGGTAGGTGATCTCACTTAGCTTGAAAGAAATATCTTCGGCTAGTGTAAAATCTGCATCTCCAAAGTTGGACAGTGTTCCAAGAGATGGTACTCTTTGCATTGCAAGGAAATTGCATGCAGTAAGGAGTTTTTTCCTATTTTAATTTTCAAATAAAATATCGATTCATTTTTTTAGCTTTTAAAAAAAAAAAAGTATATGCGACAATTTTCGTCCATAAGACGTCAGCTTGCTGCTTCTTGGGAGTATTCTGCATTTGCCCACTTTCGAAGTCTTTTTGTTATCTTTTTGCCAATAACTTATTAATGACGGATGCCATCACTTTATCTGCAAACACGTGGCCTAATAACGGCCAATTGCCCACTTTCGCGTCTTTTGATACCTTTTTGCCAATGCCTTGCCATGTAGCGAGTGTTGGCAATGCCAGTAAATTAAATGTACAAACGCCGGCAAAAAATGTTATATGGGTAATATTTATGTCAAGGGTGGTAAGTTTGCTTTACAAATTATTATATGAATTATAAGTTAAAAACGTTAATGTATTAACTAATCTTTTGCGTATATTCACTACCATTACCGCAAAAGAATTTGAAGTAAAAAAGCTAAATTTTTAAAAACTTTATAAACCAATTTTTTTATCCAAACGTTTTTTTTCTTGTTTTTATATAAATCAGATACACCTAAAACCTCTGGGTATTGTTATTTCCCCAAATATTTAAGTTGCAAAAGTTTTTTTTTTTTTTGTTTTTTTCTAGAACTTATTTTAAAATATTTGGAAGTTATTTTTTTTTGCAAAATTATTTTTAAAAGTTAGAAAAATGATTAAACGATTGTGTAAAAATTGTTCCTCAATAACCCTAATTACGATCACTCGGCTTTTAAAAAACCTCCTGGCAGGTATAATTAAAGTGGGGTAGAAAAACAGTGGCAGTCAAATATATTGAATTTTAGATATAAAATATCGGTAGACTTAATGAGCAAATCACTTAATAAATGTTTTTGTTAAATTTTTATCACTGTACTGAGTGGACGAAGAAAACAAAAATATTATTTTTTGTATTCTTATTCAAATATTTTAGAAAGCTCATAGCACTTCATAAAATATATTAAAAATATTTTCTGTTCATTTTTTTGTGACAAAAGTTTGGAAAATTTTCGTAAGAAAAAATTGGTAGGATTTTATTTTCTTATATTTTTATATGCTAAGAGCATAACTAACCTACATTTAGATCCGCAGTGGCAAGAAGCATTTTTCGGATTTTTACAGTGCAGTAAACAAATGGACGGGTGGACGAACATGCGCACTTAAAAGCCGTGGCAAAATACAAACACCGGCACCCCGTACCCTCCGTCTGCTGTCTGACCGTGACGGTCATTAGCTACGGTACTCCGAACAGAAAACCAGGACGCCGTCGACAAATTATTTCCGATAATGAGATTAGTCTGTTTGGCGCCTGGCGCGTTCCCCTAGATTTGCTTGCGCACGAACCCGTTTATTTGCCTATGAAATGTAACTTTTGTTTCGCGCAGGTAATATCATTGGTAATCCATCGCGATCAGTGGGAAAGAGATATAAGAAGGAAAATCATACTCTAGATTATTAATGCCCAGTTTCACAGTATATAGTTACCTTTACTTTTGGGTTAACTATTTTGGCAGCACCAATCACCTTTCGGTATTTTGTTGTTCCTATGGTAACAAACCTATGGTTAGTGTTAACCAAATATTGTGAAACTGGCCGTAAGTTTGATTAATATGCTTAAGTGACATATTATAATAATTTTTTCTAGATTGGTGTTTTTACTGCAGGAAATACACAAAATTTATTGCAATACATTTTTAAAAACCCCTAAAATAAATGCGCGGTTTTCGACGGGTCTCGTAGCATTTGAATATTAGCGCATTTGCCTAACTATGAAAAAAAAATTGACGATAAAACATTTTACTTAATAAAAAAAAACAGATAGAAGATTAAAAATAACTATGAAAGGGTCTTAGTATTTAAGCGATTATTAAAAAGAATTTATAAATTGTTGCAGTTCAACCCAGCGATATCCACTGTTCCTAAAACTTATGTTTTTTATTGTTGTGTTTTTTAAGATAATAAATGTCCTACAAACTGTCACAGAAGAAATAAATGATACTTGTTTTCTTAAATATAGGCTAATTTAATGCGTAAATAACATCTAAATTGGTTTTGTACATTCAAATGTTCTTTAAAATTAAAATAAAATTAACGTACTAATAATTAGCATAAAAAATATAAATAAAACAATAACAAAATATTTCCTGAAATTTCTATTTTCTGAAAATTACTTTTGTGATCACCCAGATGATTTATTCCCAATATCTGTATTAAAATAAATTACAACGTATATAACATAACATAAATATTACGAAAATAAGCAGTCCTGACCTACCGCCTTATTTCTTTACTGATTTTTAATCATACGCATTATATGCCAAGACGATTTTTCCAAAATTCATTTATTGTATCACAAAAATGCAGCCAAATATTTGATTTTTTAAAATTGTAATTTAAAAAAGTCTATCTTTTTTGTATAATGATGGCGAATGGCACTTTGTGACACATCATGTTTAAAGGCAAAAACAGTCAGTTCACTTAAAAAAATATTTTAAGGCCAGCCGCACACATCCTACTTTTTAATCGGACGATCGGACACGATTCTGGGATATGATTATCTGGAGGTTGAATGATCATTGGTTTTTATAACCGCGCCGCATACATCCGATCCTATTTTGGATCGGACGTCACGTAAAATTTTTATAACTTAGTCAATCTTTGGATAATCTGTCCGATCGTTCGATTAAAAATGGGATATTTTCGGCTGGCCTAAGTTACAGGATTTTATATTATTAAAAACTCAAGAAGAAGAAATGGTTAACTTTTTTAAAATGAAACACCCGTATATTATGTCATCATTAAAAAGTCTTTTAAAAAAGCTTTTTAAACAACCCACATTTGATACATCTATCTTTCATAGTTTTCGAAATATGACCACCTAAATCTGAAAAATAGTAGATATAATTTTCATTATACCTACCTACGGCACTAAGCTGAGACTGTAGATCTATGGAATTTATATCCAAATTTTAAAGGCCATATTTCCGAAACTATTAAAAATAGATATATTAAATGTGCTATTTTTGTAAAGCTTTTTAAAAATTATGTTTAGTGATGATATATTATACAGGGTGTCCTACTTAAGACAAGTTTAACTCTTTATTTTGCTTGAGTTTTGGGTGTTAATTTGTTTCTTTTTGATGATCAAAAGATATGAGATAAAAAATAAAGAAACTTTTATATGGGACGTTTTTCCTATCCTTCTTAGAGATAGTTAAAAGTGGGTGGCAAAATATATATACACACCCTGTACAGACAGTAAATTGTAAAACCCCTTATGTATTTAAAATTAAGTAACATAGGTAAACCCAATTTTTTGGTCGGTTTTTAAAGCTTAGAGCACCCGTAATATTGCTTAAGCTGTTCCACCACTGAGAAAAATATCGAAAAGTGCGTAATCATTGCTCTCTTTTAATGCCGTTCCCGATGATCGGGAGTCTATCTGACAGGCGAAAGGCTGCTGAAGGAGGATGAAAAATGGCCCTAATATTTTATCGAGAGATCAGATGGCTGCATGCATACGAACTCGGGGATAATGAGACGGGTTAGAAAGCCCGATACCACCGTTATAAGGATATTTCACCCGCTTTGTGATCGCTTCACGGTTTCTGACGTAAACAACGTGGCACGGATATTAGGTTTTTGGGGTTTTATTTCCATGTAAATAAACTCATTATGTAATCTATTGATTATTAATAAATTAATTACGATATATCAGGTGTAGAATTAAACAATGTTTAAAAAGTGTTTGGTTTAAATAAACCTGTTGATCATTATCTGTTCTATTTTAAAAATATACCTAGAAAAAGGTTTAGTTTTAAGAATTTAATGGGAAATAGGTAAAGTATGTAACTTTAATTGTTTGTTTGTTTGTTTGAGAGGGCTAATCTTCGGAAATACCAAACCGATCATAATTTTTTTACACTTAAAAAGCTACACTATTTAGGAGTCATATAGGCTTTATTTTATTATAATTAAACAAAAAGTTTAGAGAAAAATAATAGCTTAAATGTATATCAAGTTAGCGGAAAAATATAATTAACGCCCAACGAAATGGGCATGGGTCAGCTAGTAGGTAATATATAGGGTCTTTCAATAAGAGCGATAGTATTTGATAGGATATCTTTTTGATTTCTAGGTGTGACTATATTTAGTATAGTATGCAGTTTTATGATGCAGTATCTGACTTCTCTCGATCGGATGGAAGTAATAAAAAATATCAAGTTATAGCTCATTTGTAACCACTCAACGTTTATTTACTCGAAAATTGGGTTACCATCATCGGTACTCTGCGCAGATTATCCGCCGCACTGTGAAAAGTTTGAACATGAGTTAATTTTACGTAAAAACTCATTCAAAAACGTTTCCACATTGCGGCGGATAACCTGAGCAGAGTACCGATGATGGCAACCCAATTTTCGAGTGAATAAACTTTGAGTGGCCATAAATTTAATGAGCTTTTATTTTGGTATTTTATTCTTATTACTTCCAACCGAGCTTCTAACCGATCAAGAGGAGTCAGACGCTACATCATAAAACTGCATACTGTACTAAGTAAATATGGTAACACCTAAAAATCAAAAATATATGGATTAGATATCAAGAAATCTGTATTTAAAATACTATCGCTCTTATTGAAAGACCCTATATAAAAAAAGTGATAATAATTATATGTTAGCGATATTTAATGACAGTGCCAAGAAATGTTTTGTATTTATTTAGGCAAAAACATCAAATAAAAAAAATTAAAAAATTAATTTGTTTAAAACTATACAGGAATTTAAGTATTTTTTATTTAAGAGAGACTTAGTGGCGTACAATTTTTTTCTGTAAAGTATACTTAAGGTAACCATAAAAACAAAAATGAATCGTATTTTGTTTATTACGACTTCTCAGTGCGAAGTCAAAGTTTGAGTCAAATATTTTGAGAAAAACGCAAACAAAGTTTGCCGAAAATTCTTAAGACGTAAATTCTCAATGTGTTAAATTATAACTGTTCTTGTACCTAAAAATATGGTTTCCACTAATTCCGTTAATTATTATTTTTTCTATTAAGAAAAATATCAAATATCATGGTAAACATGTCTAACAAAAGTTTGAGACAAGTTCTTAAAAATTTTAGGAAATTAATCACCCCAACTATGAGATATTATCTTTAACAATACCTAGTTTTAGCTATAAAATATATTTTGTTGTCAGTATTTAAAATATGCATAAAAATTTAAAGTAAAAATATAGCTGATCCCTTGAGTGACTTAAAGGATTATGATCTTTTTATTTAAGTATAATTAATAACCAAAACATGTTTTTCTTTATTTTCAAAATGTATATTTTTGACTTAAGTATGTTGTTTGCCATACACGATTTAAATAAGTACAAATTAAACTATTTTAAATATTCCTAAATATGTGAAAATAGAATATTATACCAATAACCTTTCAGCTTTCACTGCCAACAAGTGTAAACTAAATGTTTTCTGGCGCATTCGCCCTTTACTATTTGATTTTACAAATGATTAATCCAAAATTTTATCTAAATATCCTAAAGGTATGTATTCGCACACGTGTGTTTTTTTGTCGCAACTTTTTATAGCTCGATAATAAAATGTACGTTATATTCACACAAGCATTAATAAAGTAGTCGCACACATTGATGGATGTTTCAAAACATCGTAAGCGACATAAGTAAAGTTTTACAAGAAACGGTTTTTTCTTTTCATTGCGTTATTTTTAAAGCAAAAACCGGGAACTGAAATAAAGCAATCACTAATGTATATACCCAAAATCATCAATTTTGTTTTAGAAATAACGCAATGAGAAGTAAACATCTTTTCCTGTAAAATTTGACCCACGTCGCTTAGGATATTATGTCAAAAACACATCAACATGTATATACACTTTTGTGGAGCAACGTCTTTTTAGCACGATAATAAAATGTACGTTATGTTCACACAAGCATTAAAAATCTTTAAACATTACCCGATAAATGACTTGTGCAAGCAAAAAGTGTCAAAAAATAAGTTTGAAAGGCAACACACACAGTACGCTACTTTCATTGCAAAACATTGGCTGCCACTTTTAAATAAGTCGTTCTATAGTTAGAACCAGATTTAATTCAGTTTAAAAGCAATGCCGTTAAGTACACAAAAAATGATAAAGTAAACAAACCTTTTCGAAAGCACATAGCCTCTGACAGAGCCTGATTACATATTTGTTAGATAAATAAATAAAAATATTGCGAAAACACGTATCACGTACTTAAAAAACACCCTCTTATTTGGTCTCTGGCCTGCTATAAAACTGTGGCACGCGGCGTACTCGTCGGGTTGAATATTTTTTGCTGCAATAAATCATTGTTCACAAAAGGGTTTGTTTACTTTATCATTTTTTGGGTACTTGGCGACATCGCTTTCAGAATGAATTAAATATGGTTCTTACTTTACCATTTTCATTTTTCAAATACAATCTTATTTTGCGTGGGCTCTTTTTTTTATGATACTGGTGTATACTACCATAATATTCTGATAATAACAAAATTAAGAGTCAACCAATAGAAGTGTCCTACTTTTAAATGGAAATAAAACAACCAAAATAATTGTTATTATTGTATTTCTTGTTTTATTTGTGAGTACCTACAGGGATATTTTCTTTGTTAGCTGCTTACAGCAGCTGTAAGCACTTTCATTTTTTGACAAATCAATGACGTCGGTCTTACAGCAGCTCACGGCGGTTGTTAGCGGCCTCGGGAGATGTCTAACCACTGTCTAACAGGTTGAAAAAACAAGGAGGGGGAAATATAGCCGAATTTTAGGTTAAAAATCAAACAAAATTAACTAAATGATTACTAATAACAATAACAATTGTATGTGTGGGAAACCATGTGAAGGATTAATTTACCTGCCATTAAAGATATTGCGCATTTTTGTTTTAAAACATGCCATTTTTTAGGTTATATTAAAATTATTTTTTTATGACATTTATCATGGGCGGTAGGCGCTTTTATTTTTCGATTTGCATTATAATGACGTCAGCTGTTAGACAAGCAGCTGTAAGACAGAAGAATTAGAAAAATATTCCTTACATTATATAACATTAAATATAAAACATAATATCTGGCAAATTGCCACCACGGCTTTGTTGAGTAGCGTGAATTCGAGATATCCAGTTTTTTTTTGATTACAGTCTCACATAAAGCCGTTTGAATTTAATTTATAGTTATTCTAATGTTGTTCTGTAAATCATCAGTTGTTAGTGGTTTATTGGCCTAAACCCTGGCTCTCAAGTATTCCCATAAAAAGTCGAAGGGCGTTAAATCAAAAAATCTTGGTGGCTAACCGACTTTACTACCATGCGCGTTTGTTGGATAAAACACACGTTTTAATATCATTTTTTTTTTTAACAATTTGTACCCTCACTGGAATCAAATATCTTTCTATGATAATTTGGTAAAACTTACTGTAAACATATGCAAAATGTGGTAACATTATCGAAGAAAGAATTTGAACACAATTTGCAGTTTAAGATAGGACATTCTTCTTGAATGACCCTCTAGCCGCGTGTACTTTGGTATAGTTACTTGTATCAGTTACTTGTACAGAGAGTGGCCGGGACAGTTAAAAAGCTAGTAGGTGTACACACATAAAATCAATTATTTGTTGGCCAGAGTGGCTTTCCAGTGACGCAAACAGAGCGCTCCCGAGTAGCTCAGGAGCATTTCGTTCTACTTTATGACGTTCCAGTGACGGAAAGTGTTATGCACCTGAGCTACTCCGTTTTTCTTTCCCTTGCCCCTCATGCACCAACCCCTCTTTTGGTGTTTGTGCTTCAAACGTGTTATTTATGGTTAAGGATGGATTTTTAAAATTATTTATTTAAAATGGAATTAGATATGAAAAAGAGATTATTATTATAAAGCCAAGAAAGGTTAAAAACAACGAAATTTTAAAATGTCTTAAAGTATCTATCTTTCCTTGTCTAAGGATGCGTTCCAGTGACTAACTTTTTAGAGCAGTTCAAGAGCTTCAAGCCCTGGAGCGTGAAGCACAAAAATTTTCGTCACTGGAAAGCCACCCAGTGCTCGAGTTATAACGGACCCAAAAGAAACTATTCATAGGCGTAGGCTGTGCCACTCAATACTACTAATTGAACATCGCGTTAAGAATTATTGTGTGTTCAAGTATTAAATATTTTTATCAAAAAATAGTAATTTATTTAAAAAATCTGGATTAAAAAGAATATGGGTGTTGGTAGGTTGTAGAGACAAAACAAATATCAATTATTCACGAAGATAAATATAATTAGAAAAGGCAGTAATAGTCTAAAACCTTGTTTTTTTTAATTTTATTTTTACGCAATTGCTGCCTTCTATTCAATTGCGATTTTTTCAAAATCTTGTACGTAATCAAGTAAAAAAAATACATTTTTTTGTTTTCGACTTGCTGGTCCAGCCTTTGTTAAAACAAAAAGATCATCTCAGTAAAATTGTTTTTTTTTATTTTTATTTACATAAAGAAAAGTATTTTCTAAAGAACAGGATTGTGCAAATTATCTATAAACTTAATGTAAAACTGTTGCCTTTAAGTTTACAGTAAACGATTTTTACGCAACTAATACCTAGCTTTAGCTCGAATGGGGTGAATTTTAGAACATAATTTATAAATAAACCGTATCTTGTCCTCAGAATACGCCACAAAATAATATTAGTTAACTTTTGTTTTCTTTTCCTTTTGTTTTTTAATTTAAACGCTAATGTCAATATATACTAATATTACAAAGAGGTAAAGTTTGTAACTTTTATTGTTTGTTTATTTCTATGTTTGTTTGTTTGTAAGGGAGAATCGTCGGCAATACTTAACCAATCAAAAAAATTCTTTCACAATCAGAAAGCTACACTATTTGAGAGTGCAATAGGCTATATTTTATTATGATTAAACAAAATGCTCAGAGGAAAATATTGGCATATGTATAGAGTTTACCAATTAGAGCGTCAGAACTTTAAAATGCCACACGTAAAGTAATAACTACAAGTAATTTTTAATCATCATCCGGTAAATTTGTAATGATGCGAGAAATGTTCTGCTTGAGGTCACGAATCGTTGTGGCGTATTCTCGTAGACCTTAGATTTAAGGTAGCCTTACAAAAATAATCCAAGGGTAAGAAATCGCATGACCTTGGCGGCAAGTTTATATTACCATTTCTTGAATTATCCCAATTATGATGATACATTTTAAAAATTTGATTTTGATAATTTCTACACGTTGTAGAATTGTGTATTTCTCCATAATAACTTATTAGACAGTACTAAACATAACCATAATAGTTTGGTAACATAGTTCTAAGCAATGTTGCTACAGTAACATTTTAAATTTATGACGCTCTTATTGGTAAACCCTATATATTAGGTCCACATCACCACACAAATTCCAGATTTATTTGATCTCGATTTGTTATAGCTCCAGGCTATAAGTTTTTCTTAAACTCCTAATTTCTTGCCTGACATCCGCAACAGTAATTCATTTTATTCTTAAACTATTCTTTCAAAAACCGCTTACCTTATTTAAATTACTCTTTAACTTGGTTTCGTTACATGCCAAAGATACTCATGTTCACAATAAAGTTCAAGTAAATTTAATAGTTTAGTCTTACACGTTGTAGAATCGTGTATTTCTCCATAATAACTTATTAGACAGTACTAAACATAACCATGATAGTTTGGTAACATAGTTCTAAGCAATGTTGCTACAGTAACATTTTAAAGTTGCGAAGCTCTTATTGGTAAACCCTAAATATTAAGTCCACATCACCACAACAATTCCATATTTATTTGATCTCGATTTGTTGTAGCTCCAGGTTATAGGTTTTCTTAAACTCCTAATTTCTTGCCTGACATCAGCAACAGTAATTCATTTTATTCTTAAACTATTCTTTCAAAAACCGCTTATCTTATTTAAATTATTCTTTAACTTGGTTTCGTTACATGCCAAAAATACTCATGTTCACAATAAAGTTCAACTAAATTTAGTAGTTTTCTCTTTAAATTATTGTATTTCTTAAGAAAAACAACGTACATTAAACGATACAACTGTTAATAGGCATACTTACGATGAGACTTGCCTTAAATTCTACCTAAAGGTAGGTACGAAGGCGAGTCTGCGAGTAACACCGATACTATGAATTATCACTGGAACGCGCCCTCAGTTCCACCGTTCGCCCCTACTCGCGGACTCCCTTTCAGTTCAGGTATAGGATCAAGGACCTGACTGACCGTGTAAATGCTTATTTATACTTGCATGGACTTTATCTATTTAATTACCTTCTGCATCTACACAGGTTAGTTGGCAAGTTCCTCGATACTGGTACAAGTACTTACCTAATCTCTTTACAGTGGGTTAGTAGTTGTCTAGCAAGTTACTGGTACAAGCAACTAACCGATTTGCTATACCCATGTACCCAGGGCTTAATGCTAATATTACTACGAAGAAGACAATGTGGAAGATGCAAGAATCGAAAAAGGAGGATTTGTGTTAAGGAATGGATAAAAAACCTTGAAATTCAAGGAGTTATACAGTTAATAATTAAACTTTAATACATCTATATACATTTTTCAAAAACTTCAGAGGACCCAAGAAGCATCTTTAACTAGCATTGTGAACTGGCGCATAAGCATTACCCTTATTTATGATTTTTATTTCTTCTATAAATGGGACAAATTGTTATATCTTCTTTTACGTAATTGTAATTTAAATTCAATTTTTTATTTTACGTTATTTTGCCTTACTTCTACCTTAACCCCTACTATTCCGCACCCTTTTGCGTTGAAACTGCACAAAACAAATATTGTACATACACCCGGATATTAAAGCTTTTACAGCTACATATCCACTTTAAATGCTTTTTGTTAAAAACATGTTTTTAGATAAATATTGTTTAAGCAATTTTTAAAAGAAATAAGTTCTAAATGCCAAGTACATGCAGAATTCAAAGTCTAAAAACTAAAATTAAATTGTTTTTAATTTAAAAACTTTGTATTGCGGCCACTTACACATACGTCTCTTGGAAAAAGTATCTGATATTTATTTGAAGATAACTAATCTAAATCTAAAATTAAGCCAAAAACACAATTCGGATAAACTACTATGGTTTCCGTTAAGATCTGAATTTTCTTATATTTTACAATTTTGGAAAAGTGCTATATTATTAAAGTATACATTAATCTAATACTTTTTGACATCTCAGTGTTGAATCTTAATTAAGTACACACTGCACCTAATCTTAAGATAATTACTAAAACCGCTATTACAGCGGATGCACATTTCATGTGCTAAATAGTCTTTTATTATAGATAATAAGTGTAATAACGATATTATTTTCTTATTTCCAAGTAAAAACCGACAATTAACGTCAATCATCAAATAGATACAACTTCTTACAAACAGGAACTTTTCCTTCTGGCTTAGTAAAGAAAAATTCACCATTGTTTTCTTTTAAATATACTTTAGATCATTATTCATTTTATCGCAAAAATCGTGACTGCTGCATGTTGTTTTATTAGAAACTGTATATATTTAACGAGGAAACTGCATAACATGCAAGTTGGAAAGCAGGTTTTGTATACATGGCGTATAATAGGTAAAGTGCTACATGTTTAAATGGTCACTGTGGAAAAAACACAGCAGCAATGCCAAAAGTTACAGAAAATTAATAAACCGTATTGTAAAAACCACCGAATTTAAATAACATCATAAGAGAAAAAAACATTTATCAAGCAAAATAATTTGATTGATATAACAGTTTGTTACCAGGCAATTTTGTTAATAACATTTACAATAGAACTACGAACCTTTAGACAAGTGATTATAAAAAAAAATGTTTAGAACGAAAGTACTAAAAGGCAACTTCAGTAAAACAAGAGAAATATTTTGACTATTTCAACTTTTAATTTGCGTATAAATGTTTGCAACAAAACAACAATAACAAAATTTTTTAATATTCTTACTTTAGCTTAACTATATTTTATCGTTTGTCGCTGAAAAAATTATTTCTTTTCAGGTGGGAGTTTCGTTAAAAAATAGGTTGCTACTATACAAGGTGTCTAGTAGTTTTACCGACAAACTTTAAGGGATGATTCTAATATCAAATATGTCAAAAAGTAGTTAAAGTATTAACCTTTTATCCATATTTTTTTATTTCAATATCCTCTTTCTATTTAAAAAGGCATGGGAAGAGAACTTTTAAAAACCGCACTGTATGTACAAATTAGAGCTAATATTTAAACGCCTGTAACTCTAGAATTCATGGACCGAACTTTAAAAATAAAAAGGTGATTAATAGAAAACCAAAAGGCCTCTAAAAACGAGGTGCTACATGACCCACCTTTTAATTTAAAAAAAAAAATCCCATTGCTCTCTTGGCACTATGTAACGTGATCAAAATCATTTTTATGCCAAAAAGTAGTTTAACTTACACTTTTTACCCCATATCGATATCTTGTCCCATTTTAATGAAAAAGGAGTGGAGGTTTTTAATATCCCCACTGTATAACTTTGGGGTTTAGGTATAGGCATTGCTTTATAGAAAAAAAATATATCCTTCCTCTTTAAAATGACGCTAAGTTAAATTCTTTAAGATTAATAGTATTCAAGAGATATCTTTGGACAATTTTACCTATTCTTTTCGCAAACTATAACTTTTACGATGATTTAGAAATAGTTTTTGGACTGTTAAATTGTAAAAAATGTTTCATACCTTTGACATTTCTTTTTCTTTTCATACTTTACTTTTCTAAAAATCTACAAAACACCTACCTCTTTGTATAACACATAAAAAATACTAGTTATCTAAAAGTTTGTAATGTATTTTTAAAGAGGAAATTATTACATTTGGTATAAAATAAAAACATATTTTGGTAGTAATACTTTTTTGCTAGTGTTATGCTTGTAAATTAACTTTTAATAATTTGGGGCTAAACAAAACCCTAAACTGAATAAAGTTAGTTACTTTTTACTTTAACTTAATTATTCTACATTGAGTTTTAAATTTTACTGTTTATTGTTTATTAAAAATACAATTAAAACATCAGAAATTTACTTAATTTAGGTATTAACTTACTTAAACATTGCCTGTTATCCTTTTTTTCTGCTTAACTGTTCAATGTTTTACTGAATCCTATAAAACTAGAATGACCTTACAATTTAATTTAAAAAAAAATTAACTTGAAGTAAGGGCAGAATTAATGATAACTTAATCTTTTGATCTAGTTGATATCACCTTTAGTTTAAGATTACATAACTTCATATTAAAGTAAATTATAGACCTTGAACCGAAAAACTATGTAAAAGAGTGAAAAAAGTAAATTCTTTTTATATTTAAAGATAATTATAAATATATTTTATGTTTAAAGTAATAAAGTATTTATTTTTTTATAATTACCATTGGTAATTTATCTGTTTAAAAGGACTTTTATAAAATCATAACAATTAAAGCACATACTCCAAATACTTCTCTTTAATAAAACCAAATAAACAGTTGCTCTTCAATTTTATGTGGGTATTAAATCCTTTCAGTTTTTACTTTGAGGGGACTCCCAAAGACTCATTGCCCTGGGGCCCCCACACCGCTAAATCCGGCCCTGCAAATAATGTCAAGAATATATTTAAAGCTCTAACAAATTTTTAAACTGTACTGATGCCGCCATCTTACGAAAGGCAGCTTATACTGTACTGATCGATAATACACCACAATCTTGATTTGCTAACTTTGTCAGAGGTCTCTAGATATTGGCCAAAGTTATAGCAAATCATCACAGGCCTAATATCGATAGTCTAGTTAACAAATGTTGGAAGTGCAAAATTAAATGTTTAAGTTATAAACTTTAAAGTTTAAAAATTTGCCATAATTTTAGTCTAAAAATACTTAACCCATATTCGACCAAGGTTTCAAAATTTAAATAAAACACAACAACAAACATTTGTTTTGTTTAGTTTTCACCCAACAGTTATACGCAAAAGTCAAAATTTAAAAACATCAAAGAAAAATGATGTTGCGTAAACGCAACATTGGTCGAAACAATGAACTAAAATAAATATTATAGCTTTAATTGTAAATAATAGGTTTGGAAACATTCGGTGTGAAGATGGACCTTACACCTTTTAGAAATATAAACTGTACTTAGTAGCGTACAGAGGGGGAGGGGGCCGGCCCGTACGAAAGTAGATATAAGGGTTTAGGAGTGTTGTTTTAAGGTTAAAGAGTTTTTTGACGTGACAACGTCAATTCGATGGACCCGGCTGCACGCACCAAAAACATGACTCATGTTGTGTTACTTCGCGCTTTTCATTTAAGGCTTGAAGTGCAAGCGAGAGCGCGAAAAGAGCGACAAAGAGGCACAATCTCCGCATCGTTCGTCATCGGTTTTTCACCAACCTAAGTGAGCGTGCAGTAAAAAGTGAATGTGGTGTCAATTTTTTATAGCAACGATAATTGCGGCGATAAAGATAATAATTTTTTTGATATTAAATATATGTTCAGTGATATATTGTCACGTTCAACTATCGTCAGTAAACCGACTTTTTTGGTCATAAAATACAAGAAAGGTGTGCCCAATTTTAGGAAAGTATATAATATGTTATATTATGTTGGCAGGGGCCTCGTTTCAAGGTGAGGACCATTTTTTTCTCAAAAAATTTCCAAGGAGAAAAGTTGATTTTGCAAAAATAGTATACTTTACTTTTCGCCCCGGGCCCCGATACCTCTTGCTACGCCACTACCTGTGGTGTTATGGCAAATTGTACACCTGCGCGTGGTTATAATATGTATGCCCCAAATCGGACCTCGTTAGGTACGTTTGAAGTTAAAGGTCTCTATAATTATTTGAACTGGTGGTCTTTATAAGTTTTATCAGACAAAACGCTATATAAGACTATAAAAAAATATAAAAAATGTATGAATAGCTTGTTTTATCACACAGAATAAATAAATACACTTTAATAATTACAGTAAAACCATTTTGACCAAAAAAAAATATGTGAAATTAGTGTTGCGTATACGCAACCCTGGTGGAAAATGGGTTAACACGATTAAAAAATGTGGCTGGCATCTTTAAGTTCAAATATTTTACTTGCTACTTGTGTGCATAAAAAATGTTTTGTATATAATATTTAAATTTAAGAAATAACATTTAATATTAGTGGATACTGTATACAACTTACTTTTACTAAAAATGCACTTAAAACATTTGTGTACTAGACCATGGATGTAAAGAAATATACATTTTATAGTTATTAGAACCAACAGTTTTATTAGTTTTTTTTGAGTCGTTGCCATTATGACATTGCACCTCCGTTTAAATAGTGTATAGTGTAATGACCCAAAATAGCAAAATATTAAAAAATAAGCGTTAAAACTCAATAAAAATAATTCTAGGTGTAAGTATGTCAGATAATACACTTATTGCAAGTTACTTTATGAATAGCAACTAAAACATTTATATTACTGTTACAAACTAAGAAGTGTTAAAAGCTTATTAGTTAAACCACTTAATTATATGTCAGGGAGGTCAGAAAAGCCCCGCCCAACGGGTAACGCCGTCCACCGTCGCAATTTCTAAACGCAACCTCTAATCGATTCGATATCTATCACTCAATACAAACATGAAAGCTAAAATACTAACTTGACTGCTTTACGCTTCGCGAAACCGCTATTAACCCTTTAATCGTTAAAAAATATTTTGAAAGCAGGTTGATGTATATTTTCGTCTGTGAAAATTCAAACGTCACTGAGATAAATAAGAATTAATTTGCATCGGTAATATATTAAATTGTAGGTGATTGTATTTCATTAGGCAATATTAATATAATATGTTTTGTAAGATTTTTTATGAAAAACGGAATTTTAAAGAAAAAACTGACTTATCTGGTAAGAATGCCCACAGAATATTGATCTGGCCAAGGTGGCATCAAACCATATACAGTGCTTGTTTGAAGTCAGGACCATCCTCCTAACTTTTAAATTGTTTGGTAATTTTTCATGAAAATTTAAGGATTTTAGTAAGGCAGCATAAACCAAATATAAGGTAAGAAATTGCAGATCTTAAAGTAAAATTGAGAGTTGGGAGCCATTTTTAAGAAAACAATTAAATGGAGAGAAGAGTCTTGTAGCACATTATTTTAAAGCCCCTGACGAGTAGTTACCAGTATATAAAGTGCATACCTTTACCTCCCACAAAATGGCGATAAAATAAAACTTACCCCAATATCTGATTTGGGTGGTCATATTCTCAAAACTTATAAAGTTAGATATACCTAATATGGTATTTTCTAAAAGATCTTTTAGACCCCTTTTTCATGGTGACATATTATAAGGAGGCGTCATTAAAAAAATCTATACGTTTTATCCCACCTTGTATATTATCACCAATATCACCAATAAATGGATCCTTAAAAGAGCTATAAGAAAATACCACATTAAGCGTTTCTAACTTTATTTAATTCAGAAATAGAGCCATCCAAATGAAGTATATAGGTAATTTTCGTATTATTTTCGTAAGTATCGTCATTTTGTAGTAGATAAAAGTATTACCTTTATATTTTGGGGTTGTAAAGGACTCGTCAGAAGCTTTAAAATGATGTCCCACAAGACCCCCGTTTCATTTTTTTTTAAATGGCGCTCAGCTCTCAGTTTGACATTTATACCTGTCAATTTGATTTATGTCGTCTTACTAAAGTTCTCTAGTTTTCACGAAAAATACCGAACAATTCAAAAGTTAGGAGGGGGTCCTGAATTGGGACAAGCACTGTATTTGCCATTTAGCTGTTTAGATATTTAAAATTTTGTGAGTTAAAATTTTATTTTCATATTAAAACATATCTTATTTGGTGAGAGGCCTTGTCCACCCCAGGTAGCCGACGCTATCTAATCTATTGGGCATCTCTGCCCATTGTAAACTTTTTTACTGAAAACATTCTCTTATAAATTAAGCATACTTTAATATAAAAAATGGATTTGAGAAATTAACGTCGTTTTTAATAAAGATCTATATGTTAATAACACTTCACCATATTCAAATTTGCTAAGGTGAGCGGGGCTTCTCGAAACTCCCCTATAATAGTGAAATGTAAAAAAGTGTCCTGTAATTAAAAATTAAAGACGTGCTTAAAGTATCCTAACCCTAAAAATTAAAATTTTTTGACATTCAAACAAAACAGAAACATTTTAGTCAGTAAAGGATAAGAAATTCTTGTTTATTATTAGATGAATCTTAATACTTTAGATAAAACAAAAATTTTTTTTTTTTTTAATTTATAAAACAAAAGTATAGTTTGGTCCATCCTTGGACACAATTTATATTAGGTACATTGTTGTAAACCTGTCAACAAGAAATACTTTTTAATGGTTTTATGGTTTAAAGTCGCTTTGGTTAAACTATTAAATACTTAAATAGTTATTATAATTATAAGGTTGATTTAAAACAACAAACAAATTAATTTTTATTTTTATTTTTCACCATATAATAACACATTAACACCTATTATAAGTACAAATCTCTAACAACACTTTAAAGGCGTGAATACGTAATTTAATATTCAAAAGCCTAATATTTCAAGATAAGCATCGTTCTACGATCACTAAACCAAGGTTGTTTGTCATTAATATAATAAGTCTAACTAGGCGCCGATCATTATAATTATTTTTCGTTTTGTTTTTACTGTAAATTGTTAACTATACACTTTTTTTCCTGATAACCTGTCTTTATTATTTAACTATTAAAAACTTTTTTTCATCCCTCCCCAAGGACGTTCCACGGTAGGTATGTAAAGGACATCAGTAGTCAACGGCTATTGATTTTTTCACTCATTAGTGCTGTCCTTTTTACCGACTATCGCTCACTTACTTTCACTCATATGGATTACTAAAAGTTACTAACTTCAAGTATTGTTATTTTTAAAAAACGAGTAGCGCTTGCTTATGATTTTTTTAAATTAAAGGTGCTCGCCCACTTAGGCGACGCGTCGCGATGAGTCAAAATTGCTCCGGACAAGTATACATGTATTTAAATGAAACCTAGTCAATATGGACGCGCCGCGCCGCGCCGCTTATATTGGTGGGGTTTTATTTAATTACATGTAAAGCAACTTGGCGAATTTTCTTTCAACGCGACGCTTCGTCTAAGTGGGCGAGCACGTTTAGTTGGCGAGCACCCTAATATTTGTTGTAGCTTCAAACAATATTTCTTAGTTTTTAAAATCAATCATAAGAAAAGTATGGCTGTTTTTAAATAAAATATTTACTTCAACTACAGTCGGAATAGAGAAGAATACGTATTAAATGTACGATCCGAATCCTCCGTATAAAGGACATTTAGAAGCATTTTTATTTTAAAATTGAAATATATTGGAAGAGAACTCTTTAGCCATGGAACGTCTTTAATAGTGTTTTTATTCTATTTCAAAATTTTATTAAAATAGCATTTTTTTTTGGCATTTTGCAAAACATCTTAGGTTAACAGTCAACCTTTATAGGGAATGGAAATTCAGTGAATTATCAAAGAGTCCTACTAAACATTGTTGTATAAAATAATTAACAAATAATTAAAATTATTTTTACTTTTAAGATTTATTTATCATTTAATACACATTAACTTACTACTGACGTATGGGACATTCGTTTCAGGATAAATCTCTCGACGCCAAGCTTTTTACCTAAAGTTATCTTACCAAAACTCCATAAATTTAATAATAGGTACCCATCATTGGAATACCTATACTCGGTGGAAAGGTGATATTGTAAATGATAAAGGTTATAAAGTGAGCCAAAATAATGCTATTGCTTCCTAACAAAAAGTTTTATGGATGCTTTGCTATGAAATGATGACCTTAAAAGTTAAAATTAAAAAAATAAAGTATTTCACATATGCTTTAGTATCATCACATATGCTATAGTATCAATATTACTAAGGTTACTTTTTTCCATCCCCAGGTAAACTGCTGTTTAGTAAGTCGGGACTTTACAGGGTAAGACGATTTTTTATTCACTGTATGCATTTTTGACATTTTGACATGAGAGATTTAATATTTCTTTGAATATTTTGATCCTTTTTTTTACCGTTTCTTTCATAAAATCACTAATATTATACATATTATATATTGATATTTTGTACCATTCTTTATAGAATTGCATATTGAAAACATACAAACCATTTAATAGTGAATAAAAATTATATTGACTTTATAAAATCGTTATTGTAAGGTACAAATATTAAAAATAGTTGAAGATATGTTCTGTAGTTTGGCAGATTCATTTAATGGATCGTATTTATTTGGGTACACGCCAAAATAAAATTAAAAGTACTAAAAAACCAAAAAAAATTAAACAAGTAAAAAGATAATTAAAAATCGACGTTTCGGTGGCAAATCTGCCACCGTTGTCAAGACAAATGGAATAAAAATAATAAAAATAAAAACTTACTATTATTTAGGTTTTAAAATTCAAAATTTTTATGTTTTTCTAGTATATTTTGAAAACTTTGACATTAAATGTCAAAACATGTTTGTTTGGTTATAGTGTCATAGTGACATAGATAACTGGTTGCTGGTGTATTGATTGTTTATTTTACAAAAAGGTGAATAGTTAGTTAATTTTTAGTCTTCCGGAAGATACTTCAGTATCAAGCAAAGGCAACTGAACTAAATTAACTGAAATTGATGCTACACAATTATCTTTATTTAATATATACGCACTTTCTTTGATTTTGCGTTTTTAGAACAAGTTTCCTTTGCTAAAATGCTCGAAGCATCCCATTAAAAATAGTGTTTATGTGGATTATAAATTTCACGGTACAGTGCGTCCAATCTAAGTTGTCCACATTTAAAATGTCTATAAATTTTTTATTTACTAATTTTGAAAGAAAAATCCAAAAACCAACTTGTTCAGTGATTTATCAAGTTATTTTTTGGTGATGAAGATTACACAAAACAATTTTATTAACTAAACATATTGATATAACTTATTTTTTAATAAATAGGGAACCCTGTATATTATACCACCATTAAAAAGTCTTTTAAAGAGCTTTACTTTAATAGTTGCGAAAATATGACCATTTAATTCTGAAAAATATCAAATGTAATTTCCACTATACGTACCTACAGGGCCAAGGCCGAGTTTATTAATCAGAATTTAATTTTAGTATTAGAATTAGTATTAACCTAACCTAAATTTGCAAATTGTTTAGGGGCAATAAATTTTAAATTAATCTATCTCCCTACTGTAGTCTTAAGTTGTGGATTTTGGAGAATTTCAAGGTCGTTTCTTAAAACCAGATTAACAAATTTGATTTATAAACACTTCAGTTTAAATGTATGTTCTTAAATCTTGTAACTAATGCTAACACTAATACTAAAATTAAATTTTGATTTATAAGCCCGACCTAAGCTTAGACTATAGATATAGTCCATTGAAATGTTACATTAGGAGTAACAATTTGGGAAAGACGCAATTTCATTTTTTAGTTGTCATTGGGAGGTCAAAGTAATGTTACATTCAAGTTTGTGGGGTCGCCACCCTTGTCCTGCAGCCTCCATCTTGAAAAAGGAGTGCAAACGGTTTTAATATATATAAAGAACTGTTGATCACACAAAAAAAATATTAAAACTTTTTTATAGAATAACCTTTAAAAAATAATTTGGTCCTATAACTTTTTATTATCCGATAAAAAATAACAAAGGTATAAGCAAACGTAGATATTAACTTCTGAAATTTGTCAACCCGTCAAGAGTAAACACCTTACTTTACAGTGTGGTCGAGCGGGTTGGAATAAATTCATTTAAGGTTCAGTGGTTTGTTTTTGGGAAAAACGTCAACTTTATTTTTTTTAATGGAAACACCTATTTTTTATTGCGTTTTTGAATTCTGCATCGAATTCAAAGGGATATTTTCTTTGTTAGCGGCTTACAGCAGCTGTAAGCACTTTCATTTTTGGTAAATCAATAACGTCAGTCTTACAGCAGCTCACAGCGATTGTTAGCAGCCTCGGGAGATGTCTAACCACTGTCTAATAGGTTGAAAAGACAAAGAGGGAAAACATGGCCGAATTTGAGGTTAAAAGTAAAACAAAATTTACTAAATGTATACTAATAACAATAACAAGAATATGTGTGAGAAACCATTTGAAGGCTTAATTTAACTGCAATTGAAAGTGTTGTGCATTTTTGTTTTCAAACGGAAATTCGCCATTTTTAGGTTTTATTATTATTATTTTGAATGTCATTTGTCATTGGCGGTAAGCGTTTTCATTTTTCGATTCACATTTTAATGACGTTAGCTGACAAGCCTGTTAGCAGCTGACAGCAAAAAGTTAAGAAAAATATGCCTCAAACTATTCTTTTTGTACCATGTTATATACCTAAAGCTAACAGTTGTCGAGAAATTCCGCATTTATATTATACAATATTTGTAGAGGGGCGTAGGTTAAAAAAAATAAAATTAATGAGTTTTTTTTGGTGGTAAAAACTATCAGTTCTAAATGTCAGTTCAGGGTGACTTTTTTAAAATAAGCCATTCATTTGTAGCCAGCTTTTTTCTGATAGTTTGAAAAAACATATTTTAAATTATTTCAAAAAGCTTATTAAAAGGCTAATCTTCGAATGTCAGACACTCGCAGATAATAAAATTTCCCATTTTATTCCATATAGTGATCAACCAAATCCTCTTCAATTTCTTCTTTCTCATTCAGATTGCAGAACCATTGAAACATCACTATACGATATTAGGCAACTATCTGATATTATGGCACTTTACTTTGTTTTTTTTTTTTTAAATAGATGAAGAAATCAAACGGTTAAAGCAAAATATCAAATTTGTCAGCTTTGTACAAAATCGTAACATCCTATATTATCCCGATTTACAGAACTGCAGATTACGTATAGAAAGAAACATTGATCTGAGTTAATTTGGTTGTCCAAATATCATTGGTACTGTAGTACCATAATTACAAGTTATTTATAAACGGGTTATTTTTTTATTTAACTGTAAAGGTCAACAACTGATAATTTCCTAACGAAGCACAATACAATTTTGTTTAGTTCCAAGTATATTTTGGCTCACTTTATGACCCCCTAAAATTTACAACAATACTTTTGTGGACACTCTCTATAATAGTTTGGCCCAAAAGTACAACAAATATTATTAATCATTAAGTTTTGTATATTCGTTTCTAGATTATCAAAACGTGTTTAAATGACCATTATGATCTGGCCATTTTACATCTAGAAAAACACCTTATAAGTAACTATGGTTACTGACGTTTTAAACCAACAATAGTACATTATACACCAAGGGAATAAAGTGGTGTTTTAAATCCCGTGACAAAAGTTTATAGCCCGACCGACGCAACGGAAGGGCTATAATTTGTCGAGAGATTTAAAAACACTTTAGTCCTAAGCTGTATCTACTATTTTATGCACTTTAGGGTAGGTAAAACGTTAAAGAAATATTTATAATAAGTAATAAAATAAAAATAGAAATACATTTTTTCATTGGAGATAACACGACAGCTGACAGACATGAATGACAGCATGCTAACCAAAATCAGTGTTGTATCTAATCAGAAATTTCAGCTACCGTATCTGTACCGGAAAATACCGACTGGTTAACCAAAACGACAAACGGAACACACCCCATGATTGTCTCTGTCAACTGAAAATCTAGTATGTTTTGACAAGTAACTAAGTAAAACAAAAATCTACTCGATAAATATAGTGAAATATGCCAAACCTAAAAGAAGTGTGTCGATCGTGATGGAAAAAATCGAAAAATCAAGAGGCTGTAGGCCAATTATATTACCAAGTAAATCTGGAGAACAATACAAGAAACATTTATCTGAGGTGATAAAAAGGTGCAAAGAACGAAACGTAGTAGAATTTACAGAAGAAAAGGTACTGCTAGCATATTTGTTAAAAAAGTCGAAAAAATATTGTTCTAAACACGTTACATTTAATATTAAATAAAAATTAGGTTGTTTTTTTGTAGTTATTATTGTTCTAAACACGTTACATTTCTATTGCATTAGCACATTATTATGTTATAGGTACATGTCATTCAGGTTTGGCATATTTGACTAAAAAAATTTTTGAACAAATCTAATATCTAAATTTAGCTTGTATTGCGATTAAAAATACTTAATCCTTAGGAATTTAAAGTAAATTTTAAATTCCTAAGGATTTAAAGTACCCCTTAAATCCTTAAATACATTTTTTATCGTGGTTACTAGGGTTACAGACTTTTTAAACCAATGTTATTAATTTTTTGTTTCCGGTATTTTTTTATTATTTAAAGTGCCCAAAGTACGATTATCTTTTTTTTTTATATAGCCTGTAATATTTTTTTCTCTTAAAAAATATGTCCATTATGTTACGAGTACTAATAATAGGTAATGTTTTTTTATTTAAATAAATGCAATATTTTCAAGTTCTAGAATAAACACTGTGATGATTTTAACAATTTTTAAATATTTTTGTAGTGTAAAAGTACATAAATTCCAGAACAAATATTATAATTGACTCTATACATCCAAAAAATATTGACAATAAATAGGAAACAAAAGCCTTGAATTTATTGTTTTACTTGTATCTTCTATTTTAGATCTTTTTTTGCCTTGCACAAACTGTTTATACCAAAATTTAATCAGTCCATTTTCAGAGATGATATTAACTTTATTCTGAATCTTATTAATCTTTGAGTTATTTTTCTGAAAAATCCACAAAAGAAAATTTTTGACGTAGTGATCTTTAAAACAATGTATATCTTCATACCACTGATTTTGTTTCTGTAAATATTTAACTAAGAACTTTGATAGGATAGTACAGGAATGTATATCACTTCTAGCTTTATTAATACAGTTCATGTAACTAAGACATTTTTCAGTTTGTGTTACGTTTTTAAAGTTTTTCATATTTCTTAAATACAACTCATCATAGGGACTATAATAAACATTAAGGTACTTTAAAAAAATGTCATTGCCTGGAAGATATTTTATTTCAACATCAATGTTCTTGCCTGATGCATATACAAGCCATACAGACTGGTAAAATACACCGAAAAATAAATTAAATATTATTAGGGCCAAAGCGACAACCCTAATTATGTCGTTTCTTGGGATCCTAGCATTAGCTGAACCTAAAATAAATATTAATTAATATATAAATTGTACGTATAATTATTTTTGCCTGATGCCATTAAGTGATCCTGTTGTCGATAATGGAGACAAAAAGCAATAGCATAAGCATAAATATGCACACTTATATAGATGGGTCCATATTTAATTCATTCTGAAAGCGACGCCGCCAAGTACATAAAAAATGATAAAGTAAACAAACCATTTTTAAATCACATAGCCTCAAACAGAGCTTGATTACATATTTTTAGATAAATAATAAAAAATACATTGCTAAAACACGTATCACCTACTTACAAAACATTCTCTTATTTCGCCTCTGTCCTATTTTAAAATCGGTGGCACGTGGCGTGGTACTAGAAACTCGTCGGGTTAAATATTTTTTGCTGCAATAAATCATTGTTCACAAAAGGGTTTCTTTACTTTATAATTTTTTGTGTACTGGGCGGCATCGCTTTCAGAATTAATTAAATGTGGACCAATCTTTACCTATCCGTGTACGCAACGAGAGACAATATTATGTCGGCGATCAAAAAAATTTTTGATATTAGCAAAAATACAGGTACTTTACTCTTAAGCAAAAATTACGTTTTTGGCCAAACCTCGTGGATAGCTGATACAATTTGATATCTGATGATTGCTTTTAGGTTTTGGACCATGCAGAACTTTTTATAAAAATATTTTTCTTTTTTCATAAAATCAATAATAAAGAAGTTTCCCATATGATGCCAACTTACGTAGACACACTGTATAAAATAAATTAAAAAAAAACACACAGAAATTATGAAATAAAATGTTTTATATTTATATTTATATGAGTATTCATTGAAGGTTTTTTTTCAAAAAAGCTGATGTCAAATTTTCAATGTTTTTAGGATGTTAAAAAAACTTTTATAAACCTATACGGCTAACTCTATTTAGGTTTTTATAATATGTTCGTATTTTGCGCATTGAGAGATATATTTGAAGGTTTTATAGCAATTAGTTTTTTTTTAAATTGAGAATCGTACCAGTTACGTATAGGTCGTGGTACGAAAAGGTCCCCGTCCACTTTTTTAAGGATCAGTTTACAAAATTTAAACTTTTTAATATGAAATTGATGAATAAACATTGTATTTTAGAGTAACATCAACAGATAATTTACAGGGTAGGACAAAAGTATAAATTTTGTTTATGAAGCTTTCTGTATATTATATTACTATTAAAAATATCTTTATAATAGCCTTAAAAAAATACCCCCAATTTTTTTTATTTCGAAAATATGGCCATAAAATCCGATATTTGTAGTTAGTGAAGATATTAACTTTATATTCTAAGGTTTTAAAGTACCTTGCGTGCAGGGTAAACATAAAAAAATATTTAGTTTAAAAGTTAATAGATTTACTCTTTTAAAATTTTTATTATTGGCCAATGGATCATCAATTTTTATTAAACATCGGTGTTACCAGTGGCGGCTGGTGATGGCCAATTTGATGTGCTGCAGCTGCACCATAGGTAAAAACCAATGTTTAAAATTTTATTTAGGCCATTTATTGTAGGTAAGCAATTAATTCATTTATAGTAGTAATATGGTAAATAGTGAAGTAAATAATGGGTAAAAGTGATTTTATAGAGTGTAATAATCAACAATTAAAAAAAATTAGTATATTTAACAATGGTGCGGCTGCAGCACATTAAATTGGCCATCACCAGCCGCCACTGGGTGTTACTGTTTCAATGTCTCGTTGCCATCGATGGTCGATACTGCATCCCTAGTCTTTATGCATTAATTTCAAATTCTAAAGTTTAATTTTTTTATATTTTTGCATTCAAAAATTAAATAAAGAAATGCACTGTATGCTGTTTGTGTAATACCTAATGTTTTATGAAAAGAACGTTACGAATATGGGAGGTGAGCGAACCGTATAGTGAGAATAAACCTTTAATCTTACCCAAATATAATCTCATGGTTATACTAAAACTTTCCGCCCAACTAAGGTTTCGGATATTTTTAAAATATCTGCTTAATTTCCAAAATAGGTAGGTTTCCAAAAAACAAACATCACTGTTGCTACGTGGGCCCAACCTTTAAAAGATTTATTGTACCTTTCCAATCATATTGAGCAGGAACCTAAATAAATTGAAAATAAAATTATAAGAAAAATTAAATACTTATTACAAGCTAACAGGTCAAAAAAATAAAAATATATAATAAATTTATATTTTTCCTCTATAAAAAATGCGCCCTGCGACAGAAAAGAAACTTTTGGACTCAAACTTGTAAAATAAAAAAGAAAAACAAAAATATTTTGTAAATACAGGGTGCTGCCACATATGTATTTCTGAGACTAAAATATGACGATTTAAGCCAACTCACACTATGTAAACTGCTGCTCAATTCAACTGCAACATTTTATTTAATAGTAATAACGATTTGAAATTTACCAAAAAAATTTCCAGTTGCAGTTGAATTGAGCAGCAGTTTAGTTTAAAAGTGAACAATTTCGGAGATGACAGGGTCACAAATTATCAGCACAAATTATCAGAATACCCAGATGCGAAACTAAGCATGTTCGTTGAAATCGCTCACCACTATGATCCCTCCCACTGCGTGGTGGATATACACCCCACGATTTAGTACGTGACCCAATGCTCATCTAGGTATCAATTAGTCCCATATTTTTGTTGGTATAGAACGTGAGCATAAGTTAGTTAATTGTATTTAGCTGTTTGTGAACGTTTTTTTTTATTATTAAAGTGTTAGTATAGTGTCTTCTTACATTTTTTTACCGTTTAATATGGGATATAAATGTGTATATTATACTCTACCGAGAGCGGAAAATCATTTTTTAAATTCCCAAAGGACCACTTGAGGTAAATATAAATGTGATATTTTGTTATATAATAAAGTTATTTTTAATTAGTCTGTACATGTTGATGTGCAGGCTATAGATAATATCGGGCACATTAATGTTCACGTAGTCATAATACTTTTTAATATAAAAATGCATTAAAAGTATTTTCTTGATGAGTTAAGTTCTATTTACACAAAAAAAGAAAGTGGATAATTATTTGGATGGGTATTCTATAATGAAAATATATTTTTTAGCGCAAAGGTCTGGCCTAAGTCTGCCGGAAGAGAGGATTTTTTGAAAAAAATGTGATGAATTATAAATTGTGCGGAGATCATTTTAAAAATAAATTTTTTTCTATCTCGTCATCCGCAATAAAACGTCTATTTAACACTACCGTGCCAACAATATTTTTCAAGCCATTATCATCAAGAAATACAGAAACTTTTAAGAACCTTCAAAAAAAAACTATTAACCTTCCAAAAAAATACTATTAACCTTCCAAAAAATACTATTCTATCAAGTAAATATTGAATAAATCTTAAAATAGTTTTTTTTTACTATTTAACATTAATACAATGTTTTTACAAAATACTTGTTAGAAAGTTATTGGTATTAATCAGTATGTACCTAAAGAAAGTAAAATATTTTTTTTTTATTTATAGCTGCACTGCCATTTGAAAGGCTATATTTTAAATTAAAAAAATATGTGTTTTTTTAGTATTTAAAAATAACATACTCCTATTACTATAGCATTATTCTGTTTTAATCCCCAGTTACACGAGACTTTTCAATAATCAATTAAGCTAGTAAAACGGAATACCTTTAATTAATTTAATAAGCAGTTTTTTTTGTTAAATATTCTTAACCCACATTAGTTTATTCGTTAAACTGTTTTGTGCAACCAGGTATAGACATTTTATTACAAATTGATTTAAACGTAACATGACTAACAATATTTTACCTTTTAAAACATGGGTAAAATTTTAAATTGTAATATTTTTTAATAAAGAAATATTTAAATTTTCAATTAGTGTATTATTCTTTTTTAACGTCCCGTTTTCCCCACATTAAAAAAACTGCATAATTAATTACTATAAAAGTCTATCTCTCCCTTAGCACCTTGGTGCGGTTTAACCTTTTACAAATTAAAAATATTACGATCCATGCATTGGTGCAGATTTTCCATTTATTCTTTCTCAAGGTCATAGAAACAAGTAAGCGTATTTTGCCGCACTTTCGCATCTGGGTATTCTGATAATTTGTGACAGAGTGTCAAAAATTCAATCTGGTATTAGTTTTTCTATATATAATTTTGGTACTAAAGGGGTAGTGTCACAATATTTGGCTAGGGAAAGGTTTTAAAAGGTAAATAAGTAGAATCTGCTTTCTGTATGACCAGGTCACAAGAATAAATATATTAACCAGAAGGATATCTCTTTTACCTTGAGCGGCGCAGGCTGTGACCTTCGAGGGCTACTAAACCGAAATTCTAAACCGAAATTGCCAGTGCAGTAGTGAAAGGCGAAGCAACGACTCGGTAACGGTCAATGTATTTTATATAGTTTATTGCGATACGAAGAGCGGATATACCAATTATTATTGACACAAGTTACCAAAAAGATACACTGCTAGAAACTAATTTCGTAAGATATTTTGCTGGATATCTAATTAAAAAATGTTTAGCTGTACATTCTTGCGAAATTTGTGAGGCATATTCAAAGGCATATCAAGATCTAGATGAAACGACTTTGTTTTGTTACCATAAAGCATATACAAATGCTAATTTAGACGTATTTGGAAATTTGAATATGCCTCACAATGACTTCGTAAAGTTTATTTCATTATTAGAAACTTTATTTCAAATAAATTTTGAAAGTATTGTAATACAAAAAAATTAATTCAAAAGTTTGAAAATATCTGCAAAAATACTAGTTTTTTACATCCTTGTGAAAATTTTCCAATTAATTATTTAATTAAATTATTTGGTAGAGTTAGATTATTCCATACACTCAAATGTATAAACAAGAATTTCAAAAATGGTAAAAATAGAAAAATTGTCATATGGAAAAATAAATAGACACTTGTGTAAATTATACAATACATATTTTAAAAAACTGAAGCGTATCCAGAGTAAATATTATGATTGAAATGTCAATTGCCCAACGATTTTATTATTTGTCTGATCAATACCCCAGATTGATGAGAAGATTGGTGCGATCTGGTAGCTAGGACTTATCGAATTATTTTTTAGCTTTTAGTACAATAAAACCGTTTAACATAAAAAGTTTTTTTACATAATTTATATTCAAGTTTTTAGTTTTGTTATTAGTTGATACTTCTCATTCTATTGAGTTCGCCTTACTATAACTAACCAGAACTAACCAACGATTCTATATTGAAGTAGTTGTGGAAAATATGTAATTCGCCATTTTGCAGCAGCGTCCATCTTGAATTTTATTTTTTTTATAGTGAGCTCTATTCTACCAACCAAGCCCTTTCATTTGATACCCATATTGAGGTAGTTGTGAGAAAAAATATGTAATCCGCCATTTTGTGGCGGCGGCCATTTTTGATTTTAATTTTTTTATAGTGGGTTCTATTCTACCAATCAAGCCCTTCCATTTGATACCCATATTGAGGTATTTGTAAAAAAAAAATTAATCCGTTATTTTGTGGCGGCGGCCATCTTGATTTTTTTTATAGTGAGCTCTATTCTACCAACCAA
>JACEGR010006083.1:57500-65069 GCA_014170235.1 Listronotus bonariensis | reverse complement strand
CACCCCTGTATATTCTCTGCAATCTTTTACCAATTACTGCGACCGTCTGGCCAAACGTGACCAATTTGTGACCAATTTATATAGCATTGAATGAGCACTAAATGTTTATATTGAGGTGCTACCTATTGTTATGTAACAAGTAATAGTTTTGTAACAACTTTTCTAGAGTCTATTTAAGCGCTGACCAATTACTGCAACTCATGATCAGTCATGACCAATTTGTGACCAATTGATATCGCGTCTTTCGAACTTTAGTCTTAAGGTGCTAAATATTCTTATGTAACAAATAATTTTACTGCTAACCAATTAATGGGACCTAATGACCAATCTTGACCAATTTGTGAGCAATTGTTACAGCATGAAACGACCTCCGAATGTTGAAGTTGGGGTGCTAAATATATTTATGTAGCAATTAGTGACCTTGAAATTTTAGACTTTTTATTTCGATTCTGAATGCGCCTCAATTCGGAGCTGTTATGAAACCTCAAATTTCACATTTTGGGCCGCTATATAGATAGCACCGAAAAAGCCATCCAATTTAGTTGTTTATTGCAACGCCTATATTGCTACTATGTATAATCTTTTTTATTTAAAAAAAACTTAGACAATATAATTGGGGTTAACAATATAAAATTTAAAAAAAAAACAGTGGCAGATACTTTCAAATCTTTCTTTACAAAAGCTATAGGGGTGTGTAAATAACATTTATAAAATAAATCTAGTAATAAATGTTCTACCTAAAGTTATTTAATACTGCTTTATTTTCTACTGCTAAAATCCTGATACAGGTTACATGTTTTAATTTATAAAATTTTTAATAATACTTCTGAACGAAAAAAATAATTTGCACACACCTATTTACACAAAGATAAAAAATAAATTCATTGTTCAGCTATGCGTTTGCTCTTTTAAATATAATTGTTGTTTTTGTTACTTTGTCTTTTCATTAAAGGTTTAGGTAATTTTAAAACCTAATAATTAATACAAAGTTTTGAAAATATTATAATAATTTAAAGGCAAAGGCAAATTAAAAAGTGATTAGAAACGGAAAAAGAAAATAAATATCGAATGTATAACAGAAAATTTCGGCATTTTTACAAGTAAGAAAAATATAGAAATACATAATTTAAAAATAAGGACGCTCATCTTATTTTAAAGTATAATAAATAAAATTATAGTAATCTATGTAAAATGTGCACAGAGTGATTTTTTTAACGTTAAATAAAATTAACGGTCGTAGAAAAATTATATATTTATAGTTTATTATTACCTTTATTCATTTTCAAATATTTTTTTATTGAAAATTTTTATCCTTTGCTTTAATGACAATATTAAAAATTTTAGTCAAAAAGAAAAACAATTTAAAACCTATAATTAAAAAACAAAGTAACGTATAACCTATTGAACTTGTAGTTTCGTTTGATTTTTTATTTAAATAATATAATAATTTCCCAGCATATTTGCTTATCCTTAAGACTTTTATGTTGCATGTTTACATTTTTCTTCGAGTTTCACATTTTTCATTTTGCACTTAATATAAAATTTATTTACAATCACAGCTAATCAAATTTTTAAACTACTTATAATTACTTTTATTTATTGTTACTATTAGTACTATCTGTCCGCTCACGTTTTTGTAATTGTTTTAGTACAGGACTTGCTGTGGCACCAGCTGTATTTACCGGCCTGACGGAAAACTTCCTTTGAGGTATCGATGGTACCGAAGAATATGGAGGTGGTGCTACAGGCTCATTTCGAGTATTTGAGATATTTGATGATGCAGGAGAGAATAAAACATTTTCCTGTACAGTCGGTGGAATGTTACTAGGTTCGAACAACAAAGAACCTCGTCTCTCATCTTGAAATAACACTGATACTTTTCTTTTTCTTTCCTTTTTCTTTATACTGTCTTTTAAAAGATTTTCCTCTGAAGGTTTTAGGAGAAAATCTTCTTCTAGTAGGAACTTCGCTGGGATTCTGTTCAGGTATTAACGAGGACCTGCGACTTTGTATCATCATTCCATGTCTTCGATTTTTGGTTGCAGTATTTTTATTTGCAGGTGTAGACTCTGAAAGATTTTCACTTGTGGTTATCGCTGACAAAGCGCGGATAAAATCAGCGATGGATGTCTGTTCTAAAATTTGTTCCTGAGTTTGGGACAATACAGACCCTCTCCTGGCATGCAAATTTGGTGGTGTTTCACTACGTGCCCTTTCCATCTCATTAGGAATCTTTTGCTTTTCAATATCTTGGTTAGATTCATCCCTTGACATGATCCTGTTTCTAATCTTTTAAATATATTTTCTTCTTTGGGTTTTCTTGCTTCGAAAACAGATTTTGCCCTTTGTCGTTTTCTGTATTGATTTATAGCTTCATTAGCATCTGCACCGTACCAGGTGTTGCCGTTTACAGCTTCATGAAGAAGCATACTTGGCGGCCGTATATCGCTTATAGCCCTACGATTCTTACGATTATGAAACTGAGTTATTCCTGGGTTATGATATTCACTGGCCAATATATTTTGATCTGAGAATCCGTGGAAGCCACCTTCATTCTCTTGTTTTTGTAATGATTCACAACTTAAAGCATTAACTACTTTAAACAAAAGATCAGTCTGTTCCAGTATCTCATCAGTTGTACTAAACGTTCTTTCTCTGTCAATTCTATTTTGATCAGTATCTGATTGCACTTGTGTTAACGTTACAGCCCGATAACATTCTGACATGGCTCTTTTCTTGTCATTCTTGGCGAGACCTGTTTGTACATCGTAAGATCCGGACAACTTTGACTGCGCTCAATTTCTTGCGGAATGTATTCAAACTCTCCTTTATAAACAGGCTTTACTCTCAAAAAGAGCATCTCATGTAAAAGCGTCCTTAACTCCGCTCTTAGTTTTTCGGTGTGTTTTTAATGTTCTCACTGAGCATGTGCTCAATTTTTTGAATTTTTTGCTTTTCATTCCATTAGTAATAAAAGTCAAGATCATAGCAACATAGCCCATTCCTCCAATAATCCATACCAATAAAAAAATTTATATACTTCATATAATGGGCCAAAATTATATGGATCATTGACACCTGAAAATAAAAAATAAGCTGTTAAGCAGTACTGTGTGATTGCCTTGACTGATGGATAAGACTGGTGGATAAGAACAGCAGTACAGTTTCCAGCAAAATAAAATCATAAAGGGATACTTGCTGAAATTTACAAAAGACCGTCTAAATTACAACCCGAAAGCAGTAAGAATTATAGAATTATATCAACTATCAGGTCATTGCAGACTGAGTAAATACCTGGAAACAATGTGCCTGGAAGAAAAAGAAGAAATCGCAGTACACTTATGGTGCTGTGGAGTCTGATTAAAAGACCGGTTTGGATAGCGCGCTCTAATATATGAATAAAGAATTCACAATAAAAGTAAGCAGGCTGCAATAGGTTTGTTCCAGCAGAATGTTGGAAACATGTTAGCAACAATCGTAAAACGCAGAAATTGTTACCAACATTAGTCAGAAATGTTGGAAACAGTTTTTTGTTGGAACTAAAAATAAACAAGGCGTACGTACTGCTTATATGTCAATAGAAGAAAGGTTATGTTAAAATTGTCAGTTATTTTTTTTTTATCTTTGGACAAACTACGAAGGCTAAAAGCCTAAATACTAACGTACCGTGGGTGTCTTAAGCGAGGTAAGAGGGAGTTTGTTGACACGGGACATAAATAAGTAATGTTTGAAGAAAGTTTGCAAACTTTTCAAACAGTTTCATGCTTTCAACATCTTAAGACTACTGCTGGAACAACAAACAATCGTATAATGTTACAAACATGGTACTGCTGGAACGACAAATTTGACGTGCGCAGAATCCGAACGGTTGCAAACATTTCTGACAGCCTGCTAGAACAAACCTAGTGGTAAAGGATCCACTTCCAAGCTAATCTAATCTATTCTAAGCCAAAATTTGGACGTTTGACTTTCGCCGTCACTAATTTTTGGTAAAGTTTAGGATTAAAATTAAAAAAAATTAAAAATATGATATGATATAAAGTACAATTATTTCTTGCAAAAGATTTTAAACTTTTAAAAATTTGTTAGGGGAGATACCTGTAAAATTTCAAAAAATCATAATATGTTAAGATAGCCCTTTAAGAACACGCCACTAAAATTTCTTATATTAAAGAGTCGGTAAGTCACTATAATCAATAAATTTTTATGTACCTATTCCATTGACATTTTAACACGGAATGTGTTGGAACGTGTTGGAATGTCAATGATCTATTGAAATTTTGAACGCGTTTTTCCTCAAAACTTTATTTTAAAATCGAAGGGCACGATAAATTAAAAAGTTATTAACCGATCCTTCTGAAATTTTGCACACATATTTTTAACAACAATACTTTCTACTTGAACCTACAAAATTCCGTAAATAAAAAAAAATTAAGCAAAAATGATGAAAATATGTCATTTTTATTTTTTCCAAATATTGTATCCCTCGGCTTACATTTTTTTAATTTTTCAAGGTTTACCAACAAATTATGACATTAATAAACACAAAAAAAATAGTTTTTGATTTTTAAATCCCTAGAGCCCACCTATTAAGAAGTCTCTCTCCGACCTTTCTAGAAAAATTTTAGCGTACAGCCGCCATTTTGAATAATTAAAATGCGAAAAATCCTTTTAGTATTTTAATATTTGAGTAAACTACATACCAATTTTTGAAAATATATAATGACTTTTATTTAAAATCGCGCACATATGTCAGAATCGGACGGACGGTACGGATCGGAAAAAATAGTTTTGGTGAAATTAAATAATACACACGTCGTTGAAATGACGTCTTTTCGACGTCATTTTTTTGTCATACTAGCTCATAAAAATCTAATAAAGGCTTGTTTAGAAAACCCGCCAGAAAAGTTTTGTGACATCATACGATTCGTGTCAAAATCCAAACCAAAATATCATATAACAGAAAAATAAAACTAATAATTTTACAAAATTGAAATAGGAAAAAACTCTACCGATAGATGTCGTAATGGACAATAAACTACCACGTTTATTTAACACCGCTTTTTATCGCCTACACCGTACCGATGAGACCAAGGGAGAGTCAATTTAATGTCATTTTGTCGTCATCTTATGACGTCTTTGCTGACCACATGTGACGTCAGCTTGCTGCTTGGGAACTCTCCGGTAGTAATCGGCTTATTCTTGCCAAATAACGCAATTTCTGACCTGTATCGTACCTATGTATGAAACGGTAATGGCCGAATTTTATTTCTAAGTTGCTATATTCTCGCGTAATTTTAAAATTCGGTGCAAATCGCCAGCACATAGGTGCACTGCTTCATTTAATTTCATTAAAATTATTTTTTCCGATCCGTACCGTCCCGTCCGTCTACTTGAACCTACAAAATTCCGTAAATAAAAAAAAAATTTAAGCAAAAATGATGAAAATATGTCAGATGCCGACGTATTTGCGCGTACCTTTAAGGGACATTTAATTTTGGCCATACAGATGAGAGATAATAATTGCCTTGGAAATCTAGGCTATGCATGTAAGTTATCCAGTTTTTTTTTTAAGATAATATACTAACCTGCTACAAAGTCTCCAAAACCAATGGTCGTTAATGAAACAAATGAATAGTAAACAGACACATCATATTCCCATCCTTCAAAGACAGTCATTATAGTAGAGGGTAAAAATATAAAAAAGTAAAACCAGGTATCAGATATAATATCACTTGTCCAATAAGGCCTAGCTTGGCTGTATCATAGTTTAGCTTTGCTTCTAGTTTTGAGTTTTTCCATCTTTGATGAAGTTTGGTGAACTAAAAATGTAACAAATAATGAAGGTCATTACCATAAATCTCCCATGAGTAGATAAATAAATTATACTGTATAAGCAACAGCTAAAGTTATATCGGCCAGTAAAGCAACAACAAAGGATATATGATGAATCATTCAAAACGAAATGTTTACATGCCGGTATACACGTTACACTGTCACTGTGTTATGTTATTTAGCTGATCGGGTATGTAAGCGTTCAGTCAATGCTGGAAGCCACCCTCATATTTCTACTTACCGGATAAAAACTATTTTTAACAAATATGGTATTTAAATATAAAGGGTGGTTCAAATAAAACGCACGATAAATTTTAAATAAAACAAAAAGTTTATGGTAAATTATCTCAATATTGTTCATTATGATAGAAGGATCTATGACAATATTAGACTTATTCTTTTAAAAACCAGTTTCACTTCTATCAATTCAGTAATGCTAATGATTTGATCACGTGACTGATGCCATCTGAAATATTAATAAACATTCGGAATGAAGTTAGCGACATAGGTTTAAAAATAATAATAATTATTAGTTTGAATACTGATCAAGTCTCGAAAAATAGGCCTTTGTGTGAAACAAAATGCTTGACACCCCTATCCGATGGTCCATATTTTCAATGACTCTGAGACTTAATTGATGTTCAATGTCCTTAATGTGCCGAATTATCTCATTCTTTTGGTCTTAAAATGGTTTTGGCTTATTAACGTACCCTTTTTTTAAATATTCTTAAAGAAAGATAGTTTAGAGGTGTCAAAACACATAATCATGGTGGCAAATTAACACCGCCACGACATAAGATTACACGGCTATTGAATTTCTCGAATATTGAATTTCTCGAATAAAAGAGATCTTGTTTGGTTGGCTGTGTGGCAAGTTTTACCATCCTGTTAAAACCACATATCGTCGAGATCCATATTCTTAATTTGGCCACAAGAATCACGGCAGCCCATAAACTGCACAAAACGGCCACTTTTTGTGAATGCATCGGCTTTTCAACAGGCACACTTGGACTCTAATTTGCCCAACTGGGGCAATTCTGCTTGTTAAAAAATCCACAAAGAATGAGATAATTCGGCATATAAACGGCATTAAAACTCAATTATGTTTTAGAGTCATTGAAAATATGGACCGTCGGATAAAGGTATGCCACCGAAGCCGTGGTGAGCATTTGGCCAATATTTTGTTTTACACATAATTGTCATAAATCCTGCTATCACAATAAAAATCTTAAGTGGATGCCGTAGCACGATAAATGTAATCTTACAATTACGCGATTTGCTGCCGTTTTTAGAATATTTGTTTTGGATAGAAGATGGGTATATAGGAAAAGTTTCGTTAGAATGATCCAAAGATTATCTGGAAAGGGGTTATTTTTGACGCGTCCTTTATAATATCTGGGAAATCTTAATGTGTTAATTATAAACATTACCAATATAAGTCAATTCATATTCCGATAATATTATAACCCAGTTTTAGACATACTTTTTGAAATAAAAACGTTTTTGGCTTTAAAGAATAAATAGTTTTTAAATTGGCATGTAAAACCTAAAATTACAATATTATTTCATTATACAGGGTGACCCAAAAATTTAAAAAATTATTTTTGTTAAAAGTAATAAACTCAAGTTACGTTTATTACTAACTAAACTTGATATAAACCTGTATCATTTTTTAGGCCACTTTATATGGCGATACGTTTGTTTAAATATTATATTTAATAAAAATAGTTTTCA
>JACEGR010006083.1:0-52500 GCA_014170235.1 Listronotus bonariensis | reverse complement strand
GGGTAAATACTACAATACCATTCATTGGAATACCTATAAGTCCATAAAAATCATAAATATCCTTGTAAACATTGTAGTTGGAGCTAAATTGCCATAACCTAAAACAAGTCAAAACAAACATAAATTACCTTAACGATAATAACCAAAAGTAAAAATTAATTAATTACTGTACAGGGTGGCGCCTTTTCGTAGACCTTGTAGGGTACAGCGAAAACTAAAAGAGATAGAACAAACTTGATTGCGCAATGTAGATTCAAATTTTTAAAACAAACTTAATGGTGAAAATAAATTATTACTTTGTGGCGAGCAGTGGTGCAGGGGCTAACGTGCAAGCCTCTTACCGCAACGATCCGGGTTCGAATCTCGGAATCGAACATCGGATTTTTAATTGCTCGTCACCTTTTAGTTGGCAATGGCAAACCACTGTGTAGTATTCTGCCATTCCTAATAGTAGTAATTATTAAAAATAACGTTCGTGGTGGCACTATCGCGTTGTCTAAAAGCTGTAAGGTGCTGTAAAATGCAAAAATTGCATGTTTCAGTGCTTGGATATCGTTGACGGAACACGACAATAATGGGTTAAATTATTCTAACCACCACCAGAACTAACCCGGCACTCACGGTACACTGGTATTTAGGCATAGGCCTTCATGTTCTTTCTTTGTATTCAAATCCTGAGTATTCGAATACCATTTATTTAGAATCAGAGTTGGGCAGAATACTGAAAATCGGTGTTCGAATACGAATATCAGAAAAGGAAGTATTCGAATACCGAATATTTGAATACTTGGAAGAAAAAAAGTATTTGAATACATAAATACCCGAAATCAGTATTCGAATACAGGAAACGAAAAGATTCGAAGACTACAAAACAAAACCCATGACAAAATTGAAGAGCAAAAAAAAGGTCCTTAGCTCTTTTTTTGGTTATTTTGCTTCCCTTTTATTATTCAAATCATGACAATTTTAGTATTCGGAGACTACTTACACTTTCCGCTATTCGAATACCCGAAACGCCGGTATTTGAATACTCAAAAAATATTCGTCGAATATTTCTAAAGTATTCGAATACAGAATACCGAATACTAATCAAAATAATATTCTGCCAAATACAGAATACCAAACACACAAATGTATTCGAATACTATTCGAATACCGGCAAAATGTATTCTGAATACTATTCAGAATACTGAGTATGCGAATACGATACAACTCTGTTTATAATACAGTATTTAAGAATCGTATTGGAATATGGGAACTCAGTATTTGACCCAAATCTGCGTACTTACCTATTGTACTAACTACTGTTATCACAAAAAATAGTGAATGATAGTAGTCCCATCTGTATTCAAAAGGATTTTCACTCATGTTTATATCAAGTGGCTTTCCACAATAATCACTAAGGCTGGTAAAAAGTATTTTTCTTGCTGAATAGTTGCCGACAAAATGGTCTTTAAGTAAAACTAAAATAAAAATAAAAAATATGTTACAAGTTAAATTGCGCAAACATTAAATCAATAATAAGTGTTTATGCACGTTTACTGTGTTAAACACTAGTAGGTAAAGATTAGACAAAAAACGCCTAAATGTTAACATCTTCCTGATAGGACCACGCATAGGTCTTAGTTTGTCGTTGCTTTAGATCGTCTTCTTTCCACGCATTGGAAAAAATTGCCCATGAAAGTTTTACAGTGGCACGAAGTGTATCCGAACATATTTTAAATTGAAATAGAAAAATATTAAATAAAATTTGGACATTTATGTTATACTAGATATTTATGAAGCAGTTAAATTAAAATTAAAACAGTTAAATCATAATAATAAATTCACATTTCACATTATTTTCCTAAAGCTTTAAATTATATTTGGGCTTGACTTCACTTTAATTAGCATACTTTTCTATGTTAGTAATAATTTATTTGAAACTTAAATGTTTACCTAAGTTGTTAACAACTTATTTGCCACAATTTGTTATCACTTTATTATAGAGTGTGTAGGAAAACTTTGGAAAAATTTAAATAGGTGTCTCAGAGAATTTTTTAAACCAAACTGTACAAAATTCTGTACTTTAGGGTAAAACTACTTACTCCGAATTCAGTGTTAATATCGGCCATGTTACCAAATCTTCAGTTTTGCAGAAATCAATTTAAAGTTTTTACATTTTAATGATATAACTATTTTTTTATTTTAATACCCTAATGTTTAATTGAGTAAAAATGGTAAGTGTCAAGTGCGTAGGTATTACCTTCTACACCTTGCAAATCTTAAACTGGTGGCTTGACAGTTCCGACAATAATAAAATTTCTAGATGACGTAAACAATATTACTTAGTATTAACTAACTCGTTTCGCATACCCCCGCATCATAGGCAATGTTATTCGTTTATTTTCATTTAAATGGAGCATTTTACTAACCAAAAATTGAAATCAAACTAGGTATTCCTTATGCCAAAACTGACGAGACACCAGTTTAAAAGTTGCAAGGTGTAAAATGTAATACGTTACACATATTATACCCAATATCTTAAACCAACCTAAACAGGGCCGTATTATCCATTAGGCTGACTTGGCTACAGCCAGGCCGTATTAAGGGTATGAGGCGCCCTAGGCTACAATTCCCAGAGCGCCTATTTTCCTACTAAAAAATTTTTGAAGTGCGAAAAAAAGTCCTCACCTCCATTTCAGTCCAAAAATAAAAGTTCTCTCCTTTTCGCGTCTATTTTATTTATATCCCCACTGCCCTGTCTGGCGCCTATTTTATTCATGGCGCCCTAGGCTGTAGCCTAGTCAGCCTAATGGATAATACGGCACTAGCTACAGCCTAGGGCGCCATGAAAAAATAGGCACCAGACAAGGGAGTAATAGGCGCTAGACAGGGGAGTTTTTAAAAAGTTTAGCCTAGGGCGCCTTAAATAGTTAATACGGCCCTGAACCTTAACACCTTTTCCGATAGAAATAATTAAATAGAAAAAATGAACTTCCATACAATTGTATAGTTAAAAGCAGCGGGAATCCACTTATTAAATAATATTAAATGGGAACACCAATAGGATCTCGAAAACGGTAAGAGATACAGGGTTGGTTAAATTGGGGCAAAGTTGCGCATGTTTGTGGTTAACAATATTCTGGTTTAAAAATTTAAAAATTTGCAGCACTCCGGAATTATCCGGCAAAAACCTAAATTTTGGGAAGAAGTTTTTCTTCGGTTTATTTAGAATATTTAAAACTAACGACACATTATCATTGCCACTTTTTCTGTTCTATAAAATGATGTCACTAAATTTAAGATCCGACGTTTTGTCTTTAAGCCACCATCATCAACTTTGTTTTTTTAAATGGAAGTAATACTTGGCTTTAAACTTCATACACTCATATTTTAATTCTAAATACAACAATATACAACACTCTACATTTATGCGACGTTTCGAACCAAAAACCATCATCTACTATTTTTTTCCAATAAAAATTACGTTTTTATTCCAAACGATCTTGGAAATTTCCATTTGAAGGTGTTGGTGTAAGTAGGTAGCCATTCATTTCTATTATACTACTTAATATTATTTTATTTAGTAATTTTTTGTTCATAATTTAACTAACAAGCTACAAGAATTAGGGTAATTTACATACATTTACTTATACGTAATAAAATAAAGTATTTAATTTAATCAAACGCCTCTATTAACTTTATCGTAGCCTGTCATAAAAATATAAATGCATACCTGTTAATGAAATTTTGCAGGTAAATATGAGGGTTGGGGGAAAATCGTTTTTGTAATGGCGGAATGGTGAATGATGATGGTTTTTCGGTTTGAAACGTCACATAAATGTAAAGTGTGTTATATCGTTGGTTTAAGAAATAAATTACGAGTTTATTAAGCCCATAACCAAATATATAGGTGGCTTTGTCAATGTGTCGTTTGTTTTAAATATCTTTTAAATAAACCGAGAAAAAAATAAAATCTATTTCGCCAAATTTCGGTCTTTTCCCGGATAATTTCGGAACGGCTGCGAATTTTTAAATTTTTAAAACAAAATATTGTTAGGCATAAAAATGTGCAACTTTGCCCCAATTTAACCAACCCTGTATCTTTTACCGTTCCCGAGATCCCAATGGTGTTTCTCGAATTTGTAACAGCCTGTATATATATTTTGATAAAATACCTAAAAATGCCACTTTTGTGTTTTTTCATATTTTTACGTAGCTTGCTTGGTTTTCAGAAAAAAATCCCCAAACTCCATAACTCTGGACCATACAGGAAACATTAGGGTATCTTTTTTTTAATTAAGTTTTTAAATACTTATATATTTCTTTTTATCTTTTTGACATCCCACGAAGGCCTATGCTTAAATACCAGAGTACCGTGGGTGTCGGGTTATTAGATGTTTAACCCATCATTTCTCCTGTTGCTATTTTGCATTTTACAGCACCTTTTAGACAACGCGGTAGTGCCACCACGGTCGGTATTTTTAAATAAGTACTATAATACCTAAATATGTCTCCCCTCTGGGAATCGAACCGGCGCGGCTACTTCTGGCTTCGAAGATCACTGCGCTACGAGGGAGAGAACCTTTTTTATAAAAATGACTCAGAAATACGTCCATAATTTTTTTTACCGCAATTAAGAAACACCCTGTATATGTAGTTTAAGGATACGTTACTCATATTTCTATCAAAGACACTGATTAAGTAAAATCCACTTAAACTTATTGTGTCGTCAAGATGTAGCTTAATCGTAATTATAAATTATAAGTGCTTGCGTAGATTTAAAAAGAATTATTATAATATAATAAATAAGTACTAATAACTTATAGGCACCTGACAACCACATTGAAGTATGTGTAAACAAAACAAGTTTTAGGTTTAAACTATGATATATTTTATTATTTTATTTAATAAGATTGTTCACCAGGCAAATTTGTATAACATACTGTAAATCCCTTGCTGCCATATTTTAAACCTCAAAGTCTGTAAGGACAACGAAATATTCTAAACTTATTTTTTAAAATAATATAGACATGGGATTGGCTTTTGCAACTTCTAGAATTATTTTCATTTTAAAATTACACACTTTTAATTATTCTAAAATGTGCTTTTGCCCAAGTATTTGGTCTTTTTAATTATTTAGTAAAATGTGTTAAATTCTAAAAATTTGATGGTTTTGGCATCACTGCTTAATTTAGGCGACTCTAGGCGGTGCTGCCCTCATAAAAATGTGAAGTATTTACAAAATAAAATAGAGTTCTTAAAATTACGTTCCAGAGACCTACTCAAAGCACGATTTTATAAAACGATATGAATGTACAGTGGCGGAGTAAAGACAAATTAGTTTTGTTAAATACTTAATTTTAACTTTAATAAGTCACAGACTTAGAGCGTTACCAGAAATAAAATTTTGGATAGTAAATATTGATTTCAGAATTACAGATTAGGGATGCGCGATTTTCATCGGTGATATCAAACCATCGATGTTAGGGAATCGATGGTTTGATATCAGCTGTGTGGCTGTTTTCTATTTAGAAGCATTTAAAATGACACAACCACAAATTTGGTGGATTGTTTTTAGGAATTTGACCGGTTTGCCGCGAAATAATAAATAGTGTGTTAGTCTCAGGTTTAAATAAGGAATCTTCCGATATACCGATAAAATTAGTAAAAACCGCCAGTAATAACAAGTTTATTTACATTTTTGGCGGTTTTTATAAATGTAAATAAAAAAACCGCTGGACGGCGGTTCGCTTCTTATAATTGAGCAAACCCGCCGGCGGTCATTTTGCCAACGCCTAAAGAAAAATACCACAACTATTTATTTGTATTATTGTTTATATTTAAATAAAAATTAATAACGCATGTCTACCTGGACACATAGCTTGGGATTTCATAGTAAAATTTTTTCTCTTATCCAAATACAGAACGTTTCAAAACTTGGTAGGTAGCTGAAATTTTAATAAAATTATCTTTTCAATTTTAGGATAACAAACAAAAATGTATTTTTTATTTGAAAGAGTGCACTTTTGCGGTGGTCCCATAAAAAGAAAGTCAGGATCGCTATGAAGAAAGGTACTAGACCTATTTGTTTCTTTCTGCCGTACGGATAAGCCGCCTCTAGATTGATTAATGCTAAAATAATAAAGAATAAAGTTCGTTAAAAAAGGATGAGATCAGGGCGCATTTAGAATAGACAACCTTGGGGTAAAATTAACCCTTTTCATCGAACTAAAAGACAAGCGGGTAGCTGCAGCTCCGTGGGTATCGATTTGTTGCAGCCCAGCATGTATCGATTATATGCTTTTGACAGATATAATGTGTTTTACAAGCGGTTAGCTGCAGCCCGTGTGTATCGATTTATTGTATCCCCGTGAGTATCAATTTATAAGCTTTTGACAAATTAGTGTATTCTACTAGCGGTTAGCTGCAGCCCCGTGTGTATCGATTTGTTGCAGCCCCGTGTGTATTGATTTATTGCAGCCCTGTGAGTATCGATTTATAAGCTTTTGACCAATTAATGTATTTTAATAGCGGATAGCTGCAGCGTCGTGTGTATCGATTTGTTGCAGCCCCGCGTGTATTAATTTATTAGCTTTTAACAGATATAATGTATTCTACAAGCGTTTAGCTGCATCCCCGTGTGTGTCGATTTGTTGCAGCCCCGCGTATATTGATTTAAGAGCTTTTGACAGACAATATAAAAAAACCCAAGACAAAGTATAAATGGGGAGTCATGGTTAGTTAATTCCTTAATTAAACCTTCATTTCTGTCAAAAGCTTAAAAATCAATTGACACGGGGCTGCATCTAACCCCAAAAAGAGTACTAGTAGTGTTTTTAGTGAATAATTACCGATCTAATAGTACACGTAGTACGACTACAAAAAAATTAGTAAAACTTACTCAAAAGTTTAAAATATAAAAAAGTCGCATAATAACATGTGCTTAACTACTCAATGTTTATTACTAAATAAACAAAAGATTTTTTCACTACCAACCTAAAATATTGCTATTATTTACTCCATTCCTCCAAAGAGATTTAATTTTTCTTACCCTAGGTAAATAATAATAATAAAAAAACCCCTAGGTAAGTACTAAGAAAAATATTCATATCAAAATTGACACTGCAAATATACAAATAAAGCCACTCTGATTAGAAACACGCTAAGTCTAAAATAAATTTAACAAATTGTTAGGAAAATACTAATACCAAAATTAAAATTGTTAATATATCAATGTTTGCAGTAAAAAAATCTATATACATATACATACCTCGGGTGAGAAAGCTATTACCATTTTTTGATCCTATGGCGCGTAGCACCGAAGGATATAATGTGCATACATTTTTCGTATTTGTTTTGAAACACCCTGCATTAAACATCATTTTCTACTAATAAAAAATCTATTAGGATTTTCTTTTATTAAAAAGGTTTTTTTGGCAAATATTTGTCTTTTTATATTTTATATAAAATAACTATTTATTAAAATTATACACTCGTACCAGTTCAAAATTACAATGGCCAATATTTGTCAATAAGTGAATTTGATACGTGCGTTTTCTGTCTAATCTCTACCTGTTAGCTTTTCACACACTAAAACTCCATTGATAGAATATAGTATGTAGCTGGCACGACGTAAAGGTATATAATTTTCTTTAATATGTTTTACACTTTTTCTTCACAATTGATTGAGGATAAATGCTTCAAAAATGAGATGCACCCCAACATACACATACACACATTCATTCTTACATACATACATCATTGTAAGTTAAAAAAGGCTTGTTAAAAAATTATTAGCCTTGGATAACAGCGGTTCGTTGGATCAGTACAGATTAAAATTTGACTATTGAACTAAAATGTGGCATCAGCGCAGATAAGTCCGAACTTCACTAAAAGCATCGCGGCTGTCGATTGGGCTACGACCACCGCGGCAGCGTAGAATTGTCCGGTTAGTAACAGCTACTGCTCAGAATGGACAACGCAAGACGCATACAAGGTTTAGAATTATTGTAAATATTAAAGTTTGTAGACACGACTCAAAGTCGATTTTTTTCTTTACTTTAATACTTTTTACGCAAAATATGCTTTATTTTCATTGATTCTAAGGAAGACATTATATCTGTATTTTTAATATACAGTGTTGTATATAAATAATGTAATTTTAAATATATGTAATGTAAATATGACGTAAATTTCTTTAAAACCTAAAACAAAACTTTGTGTTAAAACATTGAAACACAGGACTATCCAAATCAGAAGTTTGCCATTAGTTACTTTTTTATTAGTCAGGATACAAAATTATTTAAGTAAAGGAACTATGAATATTTTATTACCATGAGAATGGCCACTTTTCAAGGACTATTTTAAATTGGAAAGGTATATTACATGTGGACTTTTTTAAAGCTCTTTAAAGATTTTCGGTTGGTAATAATTTATACCTACAGGGTGATCCATTTAAAAAGTGTTACCCTGTAACTCACAAACACGATAATTTTTTATTAGAGGAAAGTGACAACTTGCATAAACATTATAAATGAAAAACATTTTGTGGTAAATATTAACACTAACATATTTGAAGATATGTTTTGTAGTTCGGCCGATTCATTTAATGGATGTTAATTATTTGGGTACACGCCAAAAATTAAATTAAAAGTACCAAAAAATTAAACAAGTAAAAAGATAACTAAAAACGTTTCGGTGGCAAGTCTGCCACCGTTGTCAAGATAACATCATTATATGTCGAGATGGTGAAAATAATTTTATAAAAAATGTTACAAACTTATCCTCTTTACGATATAATACCCGCGGCTTCGTACACATTAAATTTTATCTAACCAGATTTAGATTAACTTAAAGCTAATTTTGCATATAAAATCCTTCCTCTTAAATCACTCTATCTATTAATTAAAAAACTGCATTAAAATCCGTTGAGTAGTTTTAAAGATCTAAGCATACAGACGGGGGAGGCGACTTTGCTTTATGCATGTAGTCAGTTAAACCTTCCTCTTGAATCCCTTTATCTATTAAAAAAAATGCATCAAAATCCATTGAGTAATATCAAAGACAATTGAAGTTTCACTAAACTATAATTGTCTTTGGTAATATCAATTTTTAAATGAAAATTTAATTAAAAATTGTAAATGTTAAATGTGTGTTCCTTTTAAAACACTTTATCTATTAAAAAGAATCACAACAAAATCCGTTGAATAATATTAAATTTTAAATGTAAACTTTTTTTTAAACACTCAGTATATGTTTTTTTTGGATATTATCATACATAAAAACCTTTTTTTTTAAATCACTTTATCTAATAAAAAACGCATCAAAATCCGTTGAGAATAATAAAGCCAATATCAAATTTTAAATATAAACCATTTTTAAACACGCTGTACATGTTTTTTTTTAAATTTTATTATACATCTAAACCTTTCTCTTAAATCAATCTATTAAAAAAACGTATTAAAATCCGTTGGGTAATATCAATTTTTAAATTGAAACTATTTTTTAAAACCCTCCGTATATGTTTTTTTTTATATTATTGTACATATAAACCTTTCTTTTAAATTACTCTATCTATAAAAACGAACCACATTAAAATCCGTTAAGTAATATCGAATTTTAAATGGAAACTATTTTTTTAAACACCCTGTACATGCTTTTTCTTGGATATTATCATACATATAAGTTTTTCCTTTAAATAATCCTACCTATTAAAAAAAACGCATCAAAATCCGTTAAGAATGGTAACGTCAATATCAAATTTTAAATATAAATCACATTTTTTTAAACACTCTGTATATGTTTTTTTTTGGATACTATAATATATATAAACCTTCCTCTTGAATCACTCTATCTATTAAAAAAGACTGCATCAAAATTCGATACGAATAGTAAAACCAATATCAAATTTTAAATATAAACAATTTTTTTAAACACTCTGTATAGGTATGATTCTTTGGATACTATTATATACATAAACCTTCCTCTTGAATCACCCAATCTATTTAAAAAAATCGCATCAAAATCCGTTGAGTGGTTTTAAAGATCTAAGCATACATACAGACAGACCAAAAAAGGGACTTTATTTTATACTATGTAAAGATAATAATATTATGGCATACATTAAATAATTTTTAGTTTTCAAACAAAAATATATACAAATATTGTTCAGTGGTTATAGTTTTATCATTTATAAGTAATATTCGGCAACATTTACATTAGATTTATTTGGGTAGGTACATACTGTGTAGGTAGTGCAATATTAACCTTAAATGAATAAATAATTTGAGACGACGCTGATAAATTTATTATGGCATTCTATTATGGCATCTTGCGGCTGTTTTGGAGACTAGGTAAAACAACGGTGACATCTGTTTTCGAGGTTTCGCCCAAGCCCCAAAGGAGCAATTTCAGCGCCATAAAGCGTTTTCCGTGTGTACTACAAGATTTGACCTCAGCGCCAACTGGTGCCCATTACGAAAAAATAGGCTCTTAAGTGGTTATACGGAGGCTTATGAAGGTGTAACATCTAGTTAAATAAAATAGATAAAATAGATCGCTGGTTTAAATAAGTTTCGATAAGCAGATCTATGCTCTAAAGCGTATTTAACTGAAGAGCTGTTGCAATTTACGATTTCATACTTTTGGTTTATGTTCAATCAAAAATTAAAATGTAATATGTAGGGTGGTATCAGTGGCGCAGCTACGCTAAGCAAGGGCCCTGGGGCAAAAGAATAAAGTTGGGCACCAAGTAAAGTATTTAAAATTTTGACGAACTGCCAGCAACCAAAAAAAGTCTTTACTTCTCACATCACATCAACATACCAACATGTTAAATAAGCAAAAGCTCTGTGGCAAAAAAATAAAAGAGGGTCCAACTACACTACTGGAAATAGTTTGTACCCAGTTCGACGTTCTCCAACCAAAACAAAAAAGTCTTTACCTCGTTACACCTACTTACAGTTCTGTGTTCAAATCAAAGAATACCGATCCATAGAACCCCACAAGTAAGATTTCAGCGTACCCTAAAAATGTTTCGTACCTACCGCGACCAACAGATGGCGAAAGTAGTACGATGTCGCTTTGCTAATAAGATTACCATCAGAAATTGATAGCAGTCGCTGACGAGCAGTCGGCCCGATCAGTTAGAGTGAGGATATACGCAAAATTTAATAAAAATAAAATCCCCGATAAATGGTAGTATCCATAAGATTATTAAATTTATGATTTCAGAATAGGATATATATCGATGGGTTTTTGACAAAACATCGTAAGCGACATTCGTCAGTTTTAAGGGAAGGTTTTTTTTTTCATTAGCTTTATTTCAGATGAAGATATGTTCTATATTGGTTCGGCGGTTAATTTAATTAATGGTAGTTATTTGGGTACACGCCAAAAAATAAATTAATAGTACCAAAAAACCAAAAAAAATAAAGCAAGTAAATAGAGAACTAAAAATCGACGTTTTGGTGGCAAGTCTGCCACCGTTGTCAAGATAAATTAAATAAAAATAAAAAATTTAAAAATTAACTATTATTTAAGTTTAGAATTTTAAAATTTTAACTTTTTTTAGGAGATTCTGAAAATTTTGACATTAAATGTTAAATATGTTTGTTTTGTAATTCAAATTAAGATGAAATCTAAAATAAAAACATTCAGATCTCAGTTTTTCTTTAACAATAACGCGATGGGAAGAAAAAATCGTTTCCCGTAAAATTGGCGAATGTCACTTACGATGTTTTGTATAAACCCATCGATATATCCTATTCTGAAATAATAAATTTAATAATCTTATGGATACTGAGTCCATTTATCGGGGATTTTATTTTTATTAAATTTTGGGTATATCCTCACTCTAACTAATCGGGCCGACTGCTCGTCAGCGACTGCTATCAATTTCTGATGGTAATCGTATTAGCAAAGCGACATCGTACTACTTTCGCCATCTGTTGGTCGCGGTAGGTACTAAAAATTTTTAGGGTACGCTGAAATCTCACTTGTGGGGTTTTAGGGATTGGTATTCTTTGGTTTAAACGCAGGATCAATTTTTACCACTCCTATTGTTTATGTTTAATAAGTCAGAGACCGAGGGCCCTCCTGAGCTTGTGGGCACTTTCCCGCCTAGCCCATAGGAGCTACGCCACTTATTGGTATACAGGGTGATTTCAAAAATTGATCATGAAATTTAAAGCGATGATTTTCCATGATAAAATAATGGTACAGCCTTTTCACGAACATTCTAAAATAAAATGGACTTCTAATATTTATGAACTGATGAAAAAATAAAATGACCCCTCATGTTGGCTGACATGCGGTAGCATTTTATGTTCGCAGTACGTATTTTTGGTAATTTCCCTAATATTTCAATGTTGCTAGTTGACAAAAAAGTAATATGAATTGTTTTTATTTATTTTATAAAATAACATAATAAATAAAATATAATTTTACAGAAATAATTTATTATTATATATACAGACTGTCCACGGATAAGGTTTACAAGAGGAGAAATTGAAAAAAAATCATTTTGCAAGGAAAAGCTTTTTGTCATAAAAATGTTTGCTTGTAAAAAAATTTGATTCACAAAAAGAAAATGTTGAATTTTGTATACAGGGTTCGCAAAAACTTGACAAACATGATTTTTCTCCAAGAATAACCCACCTTTAATTTTAATTTTTAAGCAAAATATCATTTTCAAAATGTATTTAAAAAAACATTTTTAATGATTTTATTAAAGTTTAATAAAACTGATTTTAAAATTATTAAAAATAAATTATTTTAAAATAAAATAACCTTAAAACTCTCATAATTTGCTTTTAAAACACACACTACTTTCTCCAAATTTTTACACAACATAATTCTTCAGCTGTAAACAAATGTGATTAAGGCATTTTGGCCAAATATAAAGTTCAATAAAATTTTGTTTTATTATTTTTATCCAAGTTTAATACTTTATTCTAAATAAATTGTATTAATGATATTTTGCTTAAAAAAAAATATGTTTTTAAGTTTTTGCGAATCACTGTATATAAAATCAATTTATATATTATAAACATTTTTATGAAAAAAAAAATAAATATTTGGCCCATTTGGACTCTTGCATACCCCATCCGTAGACAGTCTGTAAATTAGCACTTTAAATAACGGTTTTTATATCTAAATGTTAGTTACAAACTGAGAGCTGTCAAATTTTGACATTTGTGGCATATTGACAAGAGAAAAAAAAATGTTTTTTGATTTTGCACAAGAAAATACTTTACTTTCTTAACTTTTCTTAAAATTTTATTTATTGCAAGTAGTTACTATTTAAAGTCACTCTGTATATCAAACATACAAATATTTTAGTGGAAATTTATTTTCTCAGGCGAGATGGTATAAGCTGGACTTTTTGAAAGAGACACTTTTATCAAAAGATAATAATTAAAAAGTTTCCCATTTATTAAGAACTTTCGAAGACACGCTGTATGTTTAAGATACATTGGACGTAATAAAGTTACATTGTCTAAGAGTTTAAAAATAAAAGTTCACATGGAAGAAGATTACAATGTTTTTTTGGTTTTCGTTTTATCAGATTTCTCTTCACGCTTAACCAGTTTTTTCCTTTATAGAAAAAACAACGTTCTAACACTAATTAGGAAAGTTACAGGCTCTTTTACTACATTAATGTTATCATGTCCTTTGTATTTCTTCGCAAACTTGCAAGTAGTCTGCAATATTTCATTTACTTAAAGTCATTGAAAAATAATGTAATGATCATCATAAATAAAAATACACCGAAAACGACATGCAGGTAATTCTTGTTTCTTTTCTAATAACAGTTGGTGAACTAGATTAAGAATCTTGAAATCTTTGACCCTCTACAACCACTCGGCTATTGTGTATTCAGGAATTTTGTTTAAATTTTCCTTAAACGGTTGACTGGTATTTTGTATAAGTTTAAGTTGACCAATAATTTAAAATTGCAAATAAGATAAATACCGCATTATTTTTTTATTGTTGTACATTGGTGAAAGAAATCCTGAAACACGTCGATTTTTATTTTAAGAGTGATACATTTTGGTTCAAAAATTTACCTACTCGTCCAGAGTGGCTTTCCAGTGACGCAAATATAGCGCTTCCGAGTAGCTCAGGAGCATTTTGTTCTACTTTATGGCGTTCCAGTGACGGAAAGTGTTATGCACCTGAACTACTCCGTTTTTCTTTCCCCTTGCCCCTCATGCACTTCTTTTGGTTTTTGTGCTTCAAACGTGTTTTTTATGGTTACGGATGGGTTTTTTAAAATTATTTGTTTAAAATGGAATTAGATATTAAAAAAGATTATTATTATAAAGGCAAGAAAGGTTAATAAAATTTCTTAAAGTTATTTCTCTTTCCTTCTCTAAGGATACGTTCCAGTGTATAACTTTTTATAGCAGATCAAGAGCTTCAAGCCCTGGAGCGTGACGCACAAAAATTTTCGTCACTGGAAAGCTACCCAGAGTAAACCCTTAAAGTAGGTCAAATAATAGCCAGTGGCGGCGCCAGGAGTGGGCGCTGTTGGGCGAGCGCCCAATCGTTCGCGCAACCTGCTAATTAGGTAATAAGCAAAACAATTTTTATTCTATTTAATACATTTGAATCACGAAAATCCTAGACAAGGCGCGCACTGAAGTGATAAGCAAGTGACCTGAATGGCGGCAAGGTGGTGAGATAGTGGCAGGTAAAATCTTTAGAGTCTTCGAAAATTAAGCATTTTGGACGCTAATATACCCAATTTACTCCACTCTTGCCCAACGCCATTTTACCACCGCTCTACTTTAATGCGCGTTTCTTGTATATATTTACGCGGGTTTCAGAAATTCCACCTGACACTGGATCACCACTTTGCCCCCAAGTTACTTGTTAACCATTGTGGTGGTCGCATTACCTTGAAGATCTATGGTCGCCATCTTTAAAATGTACAGTATGTAGTGGGTCATTAAAAAGGAATAATAGTGTAAAATATGGCTATAAAGAAAATAGGGAGTAGGGAATCTTGGTTCTTAGGTTTGGACCACGTCAGATTAAAATTGTTTACCGACGTATTGCCATCGATTGCACAAAGCATCTTCAGGAATCTTTATTCTGCAAAGATTGATTGAATCGATAGCAAAACATCGGTAGACGATTTCAATTTGACGCGGTCTAAACTCAAGGACCAAGATTCCTTAATTAACCAAGGCCGTGAAAGCTTCCATTCTATTTTAAAGTAGGGGTTGTTCTATTTAAAATGTTTTTAAAAGTTCCTAAGTAAAATTAACTTTTCAAAGCAGAAACAGTAACATTACTTGTTTTTTTTTAAATGCAATCTCTTGTAACCCAATTTGAAAATATTATGATTAACTGCTGTAGAAGCAATTTTTATAAAAGACAGTACATTATAAATACCATTTGCATTTAAAATTAAAAGAAATAGTACTTTTACTAGTAGGATATACTGCAGAATACTCTACATTAAGCATTTAATACTGTATACATTTTTAAAAGTTTTTCTTAAAAACCACGAAAAAGGAATAGGGGGTGTAACATCCTGTTTTCCGGTATAAAGGTAATTCCGGTATAAAGGTAATTGAAAAAGTACGCTGCCAATATATAAGGGACGATTTCTTTCAAGATTTTACTACCAGAAAATTTTTTATTCTGAAGATACAGAGTGTTTTTCTTTAAAAATACTATTTTTTTTATAACTACCTATCCTAAATAACCCTTTACTCCATTTTGTTGTAATTTAGCTATGCAATAATTTCGAAAACTAAACAAAGTATAAAAAGGACAGGGATCAAAAAGCTGTCTTTACTTCCATAATTCAAACAAACAATGAAAAAATACCAAAAAGTCAGTTACTGCTATAAATAACATCGCCAAATTTAAACGAAATTGGATAAGTAAATGGTTTTTAAGATAATTATGAAAGAAAAAACAATAATTTCCTAAAATTTTAAAACTCTTGTTTCTTGAAAAAGATTTTGCGAACCCATGTTTGTATAGACTTTTTATCTTTGGACAAACCACGAAGCCTAAATACTAACGTACCGTGGGCGTCTTAAGCGAGGTAAAAGGGAGCCTGTTGACACGGGACTTAAATACTTGAAGATTTGGGGGGGAAGGAAAGACCTCCGCGGGCAGCAGGTTCCACATCTCTAGAAACTCTAGGGAAATCTTTGTCTTAAAATCATGCAAGATATCGTTCCTTAAAGTTTGTTAGTATTCTACTTGCACATGTTGGTGCCCACCCTCCAAATTGTTTTTTCGGTTATCGCCCAACCTTAAAAAAACTGGCGCCGCCACTGATAATAGTTTATCTTAAAGCATTTTAAATTCGTTTTTCAACAGACTTTCAAAACAGGTTGAATTCAGAATGTTATTTCCGAAGAGGAATTTAATATTTCCGGGGGTTGGTTGGTATAGGGTGTCCCACGAGGAACTGCTGCTATCGATCGAACATTTGGTAACATTATAAAGTCAGTGGGGAACATACAACTTAAATATTTTTACAGTTCTTGCACTTTTGGTGGTATCGGAAGTTAATGTCAACCTTCTTATTTTAAACTAAACACCTTGTATTTTATTTATTTTTTAGACTTTGCGTAAAGTTCTAAAAAATATGATATGAATAATGTATTGTACCTGAGTCCCATATTTATCTATTCTAACAGGCTTTTAGGTTGGCATCTAGTTGGCCCTAAAGGCGAGAATTAGATTTTTAATATTTCGAGAATTATAAATTTGTATACATTTTTTACAAACTTACCCTTATTTTTAATGCTTATTCGGGTAAGGTAATAAAAGATAGAAGTTTCCATTTAAAAAAAATTGATTTTTAATTTTTGGCAATATAATTTTTACCGTTTATTTTTTACCCTGTATTTATCATTTGTTAAAATATTAATACAGTCTTATTAACAAGGTCTGTTTTTACAAGGAATATAATAGTCCCAGAGCTAGTGAACTCTTCAAGTAACGTTTGGCCTGTAAGGCTGGAAATTTGGATAGTGATGAGTCATTTAAGAAAACACCATATTAGGTACATCTAACTTTATTAGTTTTGGAAATTTGGTCATCCAAATCAGGTATTTAGGTAATTTCTAAAGGACTGCCATTTTGTATTAGATGCCGGTATTTACTTTAAAATATAGTATTTATGAATTAACTTTCTATCCCAAAGTTTAAGTTTTTAAAATTGATCCGTAAAAAAATAAAAGGTGGGGGACATTAAAGATATGCACTGTATACCACACCTTTGTCGTTTTTTTTTCAAACCATACTATGAATGAACTAAATCCTAAAAAATTTTAAGCTTACGGCGCAAAAGTTTTTTTTAACTTTTCAAAATATACAGGGTGATGCTTGCCAGGTGATGATTATTATACTTAACATCACTATACAAATTTGTAGCCTTACAGGCTTAACGTTACTTAAGGCTTCACTAGCTCTCCTACTATAACCCCAATCTCTATTAAAGGCTTTTGTTAAAAAGAAAGAATGATTCTGTAATGGCTAGCACACGTCACTTTTGACAAATAATTTAAAACAAGTCAGAAACGGTAAAATCTGGGTATTAGAGACATTATTTATAAGGGTGTTTCATTTAAAATAAGAATGTCGACATTATTTTCCAGTATAACCGGAAGTGCTAGAACTGTCATAATATCTTAGGTATATGTCCCCCACTAACTTTATATAGTTACCAAATTTTCAAAAATTTCAAAGCCCACTTTTTCACAAATCGGTTAAAGCATTCCCTCGTGGGACACCCTGCATTAAAATTGGATATACCACATGTGGATTTTTTAAAGCCCTTTAATAGATCTTTTAAATGGTTATATAATAGGTATACAAGATGTTCCATTGGGAAAAAGTACATTCTGTGCCATAAATCTAAAACATGATGTTCAATTGTTTCTTCAGTTGGCAGCACGTTAATCAGCGGAAAAAATACTAACTTCACCAATTTAACCAACAACGTATCTTTAATGATAAAGAAGTTAGCAATAGTGCCGACTTAAGTTTGATCACCATGTATATGGCATTATAATGTAAAAATTAAAAATTATTGGAGATTAGAGATATCAGAAAGTAGCAAATAGATTGTCATTGTACTCGGAATGACATTTTCTATTTAACTAAAAAATAAACATTTTGACGTTTGTGTTGGTGCATAGAAGGGATAATCCTAGTGTATGCACAAATAACGAAATTATAGGATGTAGCTCGTTTCAGTTGGAACGCACTATACAGGGTGTTACAGAATGTTGTTTAGAAAATTAAGGGCAGATCCTACTATTGAAAATATTTAAAAAAGTGCATATAACATATAAACATGGGTCATAAAAATACCGTATTCTCAAGGTACAGAATGTTAAATTTGTATTAAAAAGTTTTTTTTTAATTTTAAATATAATTAAAACAATTTTGTTTTTATTTTTAAGAGTTTTAGAGTACATATATTCACCAACTTAATTTACATTTTCAGTGGCCTGATAAAGAAGAACCAAAAATAATAAAATATGATATTTAAAAAATAAATAAATATTTTTTAAAAACGCTAGCAAAATTTTAATTATTCTATGTTTTAATAAATTATATAATTTAAACAGTATCACTTTTAACAGTTTATTGTGCTTTAGTGCATTTTACTAAAAAAGTGAAAACGATATTTATCCAATGCCTATAAGCAATGTAAACAACTCTATCTTTTGATTTCTCAAAACCTTAAAAGAAATTTATTTATTTACAAATTATTATTATTACACTTTTTTTCAAATGTTTGGAAAAGTTAAACACGTAATATTTATCCTCTTTTAAGTAGCTATTTATTCCAGTTAATTCACAGAATTTAAAAAGCATTTTGTTTACTAAGACTTTAAAAAATGTTATTTTAACTATAATGTATGGTTACTTCTAATTTTCCTAGTGAAGTTTTTCTAGAAAGTATGCATATTATGTTCCTGGTATCTTGTATTTTTTATCTTAATTTGCTTTTTGTATGTATGTTTTTAAATGACACACTTACTTTTTTCTTGTTTTTACAATATTCTGATTTTACAATTCATTAAAAGTATTGCACTTTAAATACAGAGAATATGTGATAACTGGAGAGAAAAAATTATTGCAAATAAGTATACTAGTATAGATATAAATTGTTCAGAAATTCTACCGACACACTTCAGGGGGTAATTCCCTACTAAAAATAAGAAAACAACTTTATATAAATATACTTTGTTCCAACCTGTCATACTACCTTAAATTATATGGAGCAAATATATATATATATATATATATATATATATATATATATATATATATATATATATATATATATATATATACTTATTTTCTGTTTTCTTGGACTTTATTTCTGTAATATTCTTTTATTAAAAATTCTTTGGACATAAACGTCCTAAATAGAAACCCCTTGTCAAATGTTCTTTTTTAAAAAGTCATGTATATTTTTCTTCTAAAATTGACGTTTCGGCAAAAATTATATATATACTAATATATATATATATATATATATATATATATATATATATATATATATAGTATATATATATATATATATATATATATATATATATATATATATATATATATATATATATATATATATATATATATAATAACTTTCATACAAATTCAGATTTTTACTTGTATGTAATGTAAATAATAATAATTACTATTTTTTTATTGATTGCTTTGTAATTAGGTTTTAGTGATCTGATGATTGCAAGAAATGGTTTGTATTTATATACTGAAAAAAATGTTTAAATGGTTTATTACAAAAACAAGATTTTTCATCTTAACAGCTTGTAGTTTCAAAAGTAGGATGTAAAGGGGATCTCATAATAATAAAAATATTTCCTTTTTTTGTAGGAGTTAAAAAGTTAAAGTTTGTGGATTGAGTTATTGCACACCCTGTATTTAGGCAGTTTTTAAAATTTTATCAATCCGTTATACTGAAGGCTATTCTTTTTGTGCCTACATAAGATTTTATCTTATTTAATATCGTTACACAAATTATATGTCTAGAACCGACATGTTACATGAACAATTTTTTAAAACCACTTGTATGGGGCGCCTACTCACCATATTATATCTAACTGTTATAGTTGCGCCAATTCATGGTCAAAAAACTAGACATCATAAATATCATTTTTTGTACGATAGACAAGTTTTGCATATACGCAATAGTTACTAATAATTAGTCCTAGTTTATCACAAAATTTTTGCGATAAAAACATTTTTTTGTCATTTAAATTTAAAAATGGAAAATAATTAAAGCTTTTATACATTGGGTATGTCATGAAAAAGTAAAACGAAAGGTGTTTTTGTAAAAAGATGAAAAATTAGAATTAGGACTAAGGCCAATTTTCACTTTTTATTTATTTAAATAAACAATCTTTAACAAATATTACAGGGTGTCTCTAAAAGCTTCCATATAATTTTAAGTTGTTTTAAAATATTTTATTTATTGTTAAAAAAACATTTCACAAAAATCGGTTTTAATGAATTTTTACAGTGGGGAATTAAAATCTACATTTGTTTTTGTTTTAAATGTTGTAGGAACAGGCCTTGGTCTATATTGAAATTGCCATACCACTTTTTATTACCCGGTATAATATAGATCTAGTAAAACAATTCTATCTTCCGTATATATCCTGAATAAAAAAGTATACCTAGTAAATATTGTTACGATCAATAATTTTCACACACAAAATAATCCTTCCTGCTTTATTTAGGTCACCCGGTTATCTCTTACAGGTCTGTACAGAATGGTAACACAATTTTCTTACGCCGAAATACAACAATTTTATGCACCGTTCTCTCAGTAACAAAATCTCGAACAACACTAAATGAAAACTTTGACACCCTACATGTACCGCCTGGATCAAATCCGGTGGGGGCCACCAGAAAAGTGCTGGATTTTTTTATTCAAAATTTCTTGCCGACAAAATAGGGCATTTTCCATTATTTTTTGCGATAATACCACTGACGGTTCACTAATTTTTTCAGGGATATGTAAAACAAAAAGCAAAAGAATGACGGTAAAAATTATTACCAGTAATGATATACGATATTACTTACATATTATATCACAATACCTATAAATTTAATCGAATAAACTACTCAACAACATTTTAAGTAAGATTTTTCTTGAAAAATAGTTAAATGTATAATCATTTTTTATTTTAAAATTAAAATCTTGAGACCGCAAAGCGGTCAAGGGTTTGTTTTTTAATTATTGTCCATGAAACTATTTACCAAGCCAATCTTACAAAAAATATTTGGGTAGTTTAATAATTTTAATCGATTTAAATTTATAGGTCAAGTGGTATACGGCTAGATTATTCCGAAAACTCATATTAAAGCTAACTACAAAGAATTTTACTGATAATAAAGTTTGACATTTTCTTTCAATTTTAACAACTGGTTTGGATGACGAAATTTATTCGCAGTTAAACACAAAATTTATCCGAAAAATGGTGGTTTCTGATTGGTTTAATTTCTATTGAGGAAAATAATCAATCTTAAAATTAAAGATAAAATGATTAAAAATTACCATTTTAAAATACAGAATTTTGACAGTTCTTAGCGAATACACGGATTTGAACAGCCTGCACCAACAAACCTCTTATTAAATAAAAAAAAGTTTATAAATAGCAGCCATTTGCTTAATTCTTTTGTGAGTGTGCTACAGCTACCTAAATCCCGGAGAAAAGGGGGCCAAGCGCCCAACCCGGCGCTCATGACCTTATAGGTAAAGCGTAAAGAAATGTAATAAAATATTTTTGTATGGAATAAAACGTTTAATCTGAAATATCTTAAAAACGATTGCTCGTAGCGATATTTACTGGATATACCTTTTTGTTCAGAAAATATAGAAGAATAAAAATTCTTTACCAGATTTCCAATACAGGGTGTACCAACTCCATTTATACATGAAATAACTTAGCCCCTGTACAAGATACAAAAATAAACATAAATATTTATTTGGATACACTCTTTTTATTGACAGTGATAGTTGATAGACAAGGTGTCTCAAAAACAGAGATTTTAATGGCAAGTATAGTTAACGTATATATATCATGTATATATATAAATATATGATACTATATATATATATATATATATATATATATATATATATATATATATATATATATATATATATATATATATATATACATATATATATATATATATCAATATATACTGGATTCTAAGATATTAATAGTATGCTGATATACCCATTAACGATTAAAAGTAAAGAAAGTAAATTATATTTTGGTTTTAATTATTTTTAAATATTATTTAAAAATAATTAATTCACTTTACAGTGACAAATAATATGTAATTTAAAACCTTCCATTAAAGAACTACTTACAGGTATGTCAGCAATTTAGTTTATTTTAGACACATATTTACTTGGTTGCACCAAAAAGCAGCAATACGTCAAATATGGTTGGTTTTTAGGTTTAATCAAGTAAATATGTATCTTAAATAAACTAAATAGCTGACTTACCTATTAGTAGTTCTTACAATAAGAGGTAATTAATTCCCTTGTATTATATTATTTTTCACTCTGACAGTGACAAAATTATAAAACAAACCATGATAATATTTTCCTTCTTTATTTTTAATCACTAGTTATCAGCATACTGTTGATATCTCACAAATCAGCAATAATTAACGTATAATGTGTTATACATTTCTGATGTAGAATTTTATACAAAGTCAAAATTTGTTAAAATATACAGGGTGTTGCATTTAAAAAAACCTATTTGCCAATAAAACGTCTGTTTTTAGGACACTATGTATATTAACTGGTACTGTCAATAAAAGGAGTGTATCCAACATTTTTTCATTTTAGGTTTATTTTTCGAATCTTGTACAAGATAAAGTTATTTCGTGTAAATAGACTTGGAACGCCTTATTTCTGGAGCAAAAAAAGTAATGGCAATTTCAACAAAAGTAAAGGACTGCAGGTGGCTTTCTCTACATTTTACAACATATGCATGAAAAGATTTGAATTCCCGACTTTCGGAAATAATAATTAAAATTAAAAAAAAGAACTAAAATAAAATGGAAGCTTTAACACCCTATTTCTGGCAAGGTTAATTGGGTTATGTCGTATTTTGGCCCAACAAATTTGCAGTAGCATTTTGTACAGATTTTTCGAGACAACCTGTTGAGCAGGACACTGAAAGAGAAAAAAGCTTTTTTTTGGATTAAAAATATTAATAATTTAGAAAAATTGTAATTCATAAATGTTAGTAAATGTTTATCACATAACTTACAGCACTACGAAAACCGCCCCAGAAAATCCCACCCTTGTCGCTTGTCGCTCTTCAGTCTAGCCGTACACTTATAGAGGTTGAAAGGACACCCGAGATTTAGGACAAATTTTCTCGGAAACGACTTAACCGATTCTAAAAAACTAAAAACCATAAAAGAAAGGATTTAAACCCCATTATGACGAGAATATCACTTGGCCCGCTTTTTTATTTAAACTTTTTAACTTCTTGTTGGTGGGGAGGAGGATAAACCTAAACACAATATATGTTGACACAAACATGTTTCCCCTTATAATAAAATTGACTTGTTTCAGAACTTTGTAATAAGTCTACAAATTACGGAATTATACGGGGTGGCTCATTTTCATTGGAATGTATAGAAAGAGAATAAAATAGAAGTATGTTTTTTTTCAAAATAAAAATATTATTTGATTGTCATTTTTCACAATGGTGTTTGGTTAGTTTAATTTCATCTTTTAAGTTAAATAGGTAGTGTGTCTGAGAGGAAAAACAAGTTAAATCTAATGGCTCTTTATAGTATCGTATACCATAGGTTGATGAACTTAAAAACAATAAGCAATATCTATTGTCTATTGCCAAGTACTTAATGATTTAAAAAATATCTAGTTAAATACATTTAGCTTGGAATTCTATGTTAACTATTTTTTAAAATAAATACATATAATATGCAAAAAGATGCAATATTAGGAGCTTCAAATCAAAACGCAGTTTTTATTAAAAATAAAATTTTTAAAGTATCTTACAATTTTTTATTTGTAATATATTATATTATAAATATATAAATATAAGATGTTTCGATTAAAAAACTTTGTAAAATTCATACATAGAAAATGAGCACTAAACATTTTGAGGTATTCTAAAAATTGCGTTTTATTAAGAACTACGTTTTGATTTGGATCTCACCATATAAATTAGACTTGTACAAAAAAACGTTTTTTCTTTTCTTTTTTTTTTGAGAATTATATTGAAAATATTGTTTATGGCGACAAAAAGAAAATATCATGAAGGTTTGAGCCCTTTAACTCAAATTATTTAGGTAGGAATCCACGATGAAAGTACGCTTTAAAATTTAAAGTATTTATTAAAATTTTATTTGAAAAGAAACGTCTTCTAGCATTTTTGAATATATTCACACCTTCAAAAGTTATTCGACGTTGAAGAGGAATCCAAAAGAAATAACTTTTAGAAAAGTAATTTTATGTAAAAACGTTAGAACCTTTTTGTAGGGCATTAAGCTGCATTTCAGAATCCACATTGTTCCATTTTATATACAGTATGTCCACGATATGTTACAATAAGACAAGTGGACCAAAAATTTAAATGTTCAAGAAAGTTGTGTGCGTGGCAACTGCTTTTGCTTATTATAATTTGGCAAAATGTTAAATAAAAAAGGTTTTTAGAATTAAATAAGGATCCTATATCTAAAATTTAACATAAAATAAACAAAATTTTGTTTATTTTTTAAATCTTTTTTCAGCTTTTATACGTTATTTACCTTGTTTTATTACAATACAATAATACTAATATACATTTTTAATTCTTTTTTTTGTGTAAAAATACTGCATATTTATTAGTTAATTGCCGGTATTTACTAGCAAAAAATAATTTAATAATTAACAGATCGGATATGAATTAAAATATTACTATCCTACGTAAAATATACCAAGTATACAAATATGTGAATGGGATCAATATGTACAGCATATCCACCTTAAAATCTAAAAATAGACATGGGGCTCTTGTTAAATAGATCTGTTTATACGGAAAGCTCTTGTATTATATTTTCAAAAACTTTTTATTTTTATTACCTTTAAATTGTTCTGGCTTTAACCCTATTTGCATATTAAATAAAATTTGGCTAGTACCGCATGGCGTATAAATATCATTTATCAGACTACTAAGAAGCGCTATTAGAATTTTTAAATTATTTGATCCAAAAAATTAAAACATGGGACCGACCACCCGCAATACACTGGATCAGCTTAATAACATAACACATAGGCAATGCAAGAAAAAGAGACAGTCTAACGTGAATACTGGCATGTAAACATTTCGTATTGGTGATTTATTATTGTACATCCTTTGTTGTTGCTTTACTGCCGGCCGATATACCTTTATCTATTTTTTTTTATCTTTAGACAAACCACGAAGGCTAAACGCCTAAATACTAACGTACCGTGGGTGTCTTCAGCGAGGTAAGAGGAAGTTTGTTGACACGAGACTTAAATACTTGAAGATTTGGGGGAAGGAAAGACCTCCGCGGGCAGCAGGTTCCACAATCTAGAAACTCTAGGGATAAAAGAACGAACAAAGTAAGAAGTACGGGGCCTATCCAGTTGAACCGTATAGGGATGCATACTCGCGGAACCACGAGTTTCTCTGTTGGGAACCGTGAGTGCAGGAACTATACTGGACAATTCTTCAGAGCAGAAGCCATGAAAGTACCTATAAAAATGCGATAAATCCCCCACAGCCCGACGATGGGCAAGAAAGGAAAGTCTTTCTGTAAGTAAAGGATTATTAATGAGACGAATAACTCTTCTTTGAATAGAATCAAGAATGCTTAGGGTTGTGGGGGACGCCATGCTCCAGATATGAGAACAATATTCCAAGGGAGGTCGGATTTGGGACACATATAAAGTGTATAAATTAGAAGCGGAAAAATACTTTTGGCACGAAAAAGAAATCCAAGCTTTTTGAAGCTGCCGTGGCTATAGATACAATGTGTTAAGGTTACTTTCAAATGTGACGCCCACAAGATTGAAAGTGTCTTTGCTCTGTAAAACTTGGCCGCTCATAAGTAGAGGATGATTATTTAATGACTCTTTTCGAGACAAGGAACATGATTGTGTTTTGAATGCATTAAAATGGACGAGATTTTTGGCGCCCCAAGTTAAGATCTTGCGAAAGAGATATCTGCATTGCTCTGCGTTTGTTTTCCAAGTCAGCTTATTGCTTATACAGTATACTAGATGCTATTCTCTTAAAAAAAAAACATTGTGGTACAAAGAAAAATATTTTGAAATTTGCGGTTTTTTTTATTTTGGTAAGCCTACGCCCAGGAAAAATTATGTGTTTGTAAATTTAATAATTTAAATTTGTTATTAAAATACAAATTTCGCAAAGATATTTAAAGGCTTCTGAAAGTCTTGCAAAAGAATTGTAGAGTGGAAAAGTTTTAATTAGCTAAAGTTTTTTGAAAAATTTAGATACTTTGGCAAATTTTAAGATTTATCAATAAAATTTATTCCCTGTCATACTTTTTAGATTAGATTTAGAACACGATAGACTTTAATTAACTTCACTGATCTTAGTACAGGCAATGGGGAGCGAGTTACTCTTGTCAATAATGCATAATTCTTAAAAATTAATTTTTTGTATAGATAGATGGAGTATGACGTAATGAATATAAAAACACAAAATACTTACAAATATGGCAGACGGAAGTGCCGCCATTTTGCGAAAAACCGTTTGGGCCTGTATCTTCGTAACCATATGCTTGAGGCCCAGTATTATAAGGACCTTTATTATAGACATTTAAATTTTCTATCTTTTTGGTTTTATGATTGTTTTCGTATTATTTACCGTTTACGATTTGTAAGATTATTACTGTTTGCTTATTGACTTTTTTACCGATATTTCTTCTTAAATGTTTAAATAATAAACTTCTCAGAATCAAACTTTTAAATGAATGAATTCTCTACAACTTTTAGTTTAAGCTTATTTTTCTAAAATTAACATTTTTAAAGGCCTTTAATGTTGTATTACGAGGTTGATAACTGGCCACTTGTTATTGACGTGTTCAGGTCCAGCTGACGTTAACAGGAACTCGTAATCACTTCGAAAATAATAATTTTAGAGAAAAAAGTTTAAAAAGAAAGTTGTAGACAGTTTATCGATTTAAAAGTTTGAATATTAGCAATTTATTATTTAAAGAATTATTACAATAAATATCGGTAAAAAGGCAATAAACAAACAGTAATAATAATATAAATCGGAAACGGTAAGCGATAAAAAAACAAAAAAAAATGGAAAATGTAATTATCTATAATAAAGGTTTTTATAGTTATGGGACTCAAGTGCACGGTTACGGAGATATAGGTACAAACGGTTTTTCGCTAAATGGCGGCACTTCCGTCCGCCATATTTGTCTGTATTTTGTGTTTTTAGATTCATTACGTCCTACTGCACCCATTGGTGAAAAAATAACTCTTGGAGAAATTTGCAAGAAAAAATCCTCTATTGCCTGTACGCATCTGACGAGATTTCAACTTGTCAAATGCCGTGAATATTTACCTAAAGGCGAGTAGAGACACCCATAAAAACTTCTTTTAAATAATTTCGGCTAATAAAGAAGTTTATTATGTCTCATTAAAAAAATATACGTGATGCTAACCAAATTTACAATCTTATATAATTAAAATTCAATGTGTTAAGATCACGGTGTTCTAATACAAATAAGTTTATTAACACATAATATTTTATAATGTTGCTTAAGAACTTAAAAGTTAGCGATACCTTCAAATCACCATAAACTGAATAATAAGTGTTTGTCCTTTAATTAATAATTAAATCACTATTCTCACAAATACAAATGTTTTACTTTTTATTTTGCTTCTACTGCTAACACTAGTTGCAGCCGATTGTCTATTGTTTTTTAATTTTTGATCTCTTAATGAAAAAATTACCTTCCAAATTCCCAATTTGTTAGGTGTAGAAATTTACTTTTCCTATGGGGTAGGGGAAATGTGCTCAATTTAACAATACCCTCTACGGTTGTGCTAAGCTGGCACCTTAATTATGAAGTCTTAACACCCAATAGTTTAAAAAAAGAAAAAGAGGTAAAGTTTGTAACTTGGTTTGTAGGTTTGTTTGTTGCCGCTAATCTTCGGAAGTACTGAACCTATCAAAAAATCTTTTACAATCAGATATTAACGCCCAACGAAGTGGGCACGAGTCGGCTATCTTGGATAAACTACAACTAAAATTCAATTTTGATGTTAGTATTCCCAACGGATTTTAATGCGTTTTTTTTTAATACATAGAGTGATTTAAGAGGAAGGTTTATATTTATAATCATGTCAAAATAACATATACACAGTGTTTAAAAAATAGTTTACATTTAAAATTTGATATTACTTAACGGATTTTCATGTGTTTTTTTAGTAGATAGACTGATTTAAGAGAAAGGTTTAAATATAAAATAATATAAAAAAACGTGTACAGAGTGTTTAAAAAAATAGTTTACATTTAAAATTCGATTTTGAGTTTACTATTCTCAACGGATTTTAATGCGTTTTTTTAACAGACAGAGTGAATCAAGAAATAGTTTTTATGTATAAAAATATTTAAAAAACATATACAAAGTGTTTAGAAAAATAGTTTACATTTAAAATTCGATATTGACGTTACTACCTCAACATTTTTTTATTAAGTTTCTTATGACTATTCAACGAATTTTGATGCGGTTTTTTAATAGATAGAGTGATTTAAGAGAAAGGTTTATAGTAAATAATAATATCTAAAATCTTCACGGTATAGGAAAGGAAAATTGTTTTACGCCGAATTTAACGCGTGCGAAGCCGCATGCAACAGCTAGTGTTTTATAAAAAGAACTGGTTTGTTATATAACCAGCGATATATCTTAAGGAGAAGTAAGGTTTTTAAACTTTTTTTTAATGCATTTTCCAAATAAAAAAACATTTTAAGAATACTGTGTAAAAAATTGAGAATAATGGAAGCAAAAATTATTAAGATACGAAGGTTTAAGTAACCACCTTATCATAACTTTAAAACTACTGCCAGGGGCGGTCAGTAAACTTTCCGAGGGGGGCATATCATCAATAAATGCCCATATTTGCAATTAGGTGTGTTAAGGTAAAAAAGAAAAATAATAAGTTACAAGGGATGTGGTATAAAAGGGGGCATGGCCCCCTATTATGACCGCCCCTGACCATTGCTCCGATTTCTTTGAAATTATTACCACTGTTTCTTGAAATAATTTTTAAGTTAACGCTGGAGAGATTTTTTAAAGTATTTCAATATTTTTATTTTGAATCAAAACAAATGGGCTGATATTTTTCTTAAAAATTATATTTTTATTTTAAAGTGCTCCCAAAAAGTAAAAAATTAAAATTTTAAAAATCCTCCCAGTTTTATCTGAAAAATGATTATTTAACGAACAAACTTATTTTTATTTTATTTTACATGATTCAGCACCAAAATTTTACAATTATTATATCATACTTACATAAACTAATGTATAACTCGACCCCCTTCTTATTTAGGAATTTTAAGGAAATGGCCCTGGTGGTTAAGGGGTTAAAGGGGCGCCGTCCAATTTTTAGTAAAAAACGTTCACCCTTAATAAATATCTCGACGTGTTTCGGCTTTTTTAAATCTGTCTCCTTTCGCAAGCTTAATACTATCCCAGCCAAAACATAATTTTAAAAAAGGTGAGCCCAGTTCAATACTAAAATTATGCTTGGCTGTGGGCTTCGCCGCAAAAAGAATAGAGATATAAATAAGTTTCAAGTTCTGTACAAAATCCAAATATTTTATGTGAACAAAATAACACCATGAACATTTTTTACATATTTAAAAAAGTAAGACCTTATAGTAGGTTAGACTTGACTTGGACAGTTTTTATTACATCAGTCATTTTATAAAGTTATTTAACTTATTTAATTTAAAAAGACAGGTTTCTTCCTAAAATGTCCAGCTCAATAATTTACCCTATGTTAAAACTGAGATGGCAAATAAAACAAAAACTTTAATCTTTTAGAAAGTAGTGTGTAGCCAATGCTTTTGTTTCTTAAAAATTTACATCAAGAAATATTTTTTGTCTTGTAGAGACAAAAACTATAAAAAATTTAAAATAGCCCAATTGAAAACCCCCACCATTTTAAATTATTCTGTAAAGTGTTAAATAATAGAGGTTCTTAAAACCGAATTTTACAATTTTACACAGTATTCTGCCAATAATTTATTTTAATGTGGGATTGAGTTTAATTAATAAATATTGACTGATTGTCAAAAAAAAAAAATAAAATAAAAAAATTAAAATAAACCGTTTTAAGCACGAATTAACCCAACCCCCACTCCCTTAACTTTTATGTGGAAGAACAAGTTTGGTAGGCTAATGCTGTTTTTTGAATCAGTAAACAGTTTTTTATTATTTCCTTAAATATACAAGGTTTAACAAAATGATGTATATTTTTAAAAGTAAATAATTTGTACGTTATGTATTGAACGCTTTTTTAATACATTTTTGCTGGTTTTACCCTCGACTAATAAAAAATATAAAAAGGTATTCACTTTTAAATACCAAACAAACAGGTTAAACTTTGCGACTACATTAATACTTATGGTATGACCAACAAATTTCCCAGGGGAGGGGAATATATAGGAAATATCTCTCCGAGCTCTTCCCTGAATTTAAGTCTGTTGCCGACTATCCGAATTCTTAACGTGTGAAAAGTCTCAAAAGATTCCATACACTTAGAAATCGTCGGTCCGTCACCGGATATCCGTTTTCGGCCAGTGTGAAACGAGACTTTAATTTTGTCTGATTACATTAAGGTTTATTTTCCTAATTTGTGCTTAGTAAACTATTTTAAATATTATTTTTCTCTTCTGATCCTTTAACTTAAGAAAATTTGCTTAATCTCAACATGACGATCTTTGAAAAGTATTTTTTTCTTTAGGACAGCCCACAAGTGTTAAAGTCCAAGTATTAGGTTTCTGGTTCTTAGATAATTATTCTTGTTATGTCCCTCAATAATGTTCCAATATTATTGTAACTTACCTTCCAAATTTTCTTTTTCTTTAATTTCACTAAATGCTCTCATGTGTTCCTCTTTGGCCTCAACATAGTAAAAATCGCCGCACCTGCCATTAAATACAAAACATAAAGGCACAACACAACAAGCCATTGTGTTTTCGACATCTTAGAAGCTCTCTTGTTCTGAAAAACACAGCAGTCGGATAAAGAAAGCTCTACAAAAGGTTTTTAGTATATTTTTGCCTACTTTTTTAATGACTTTTTAATTAAAGACACTTCTTCTTCAATGCACATTATGTTTTAAATAAGTTGTTTATCAAACAAAATACATTTTATTAAGAACATGTTTTTAAGATACCTTGATTTTGATTAAAAGAACAAGAGATTTTATCTTTCATGTGACTAAAATCTGCTGTTCTAAGCAAAAATTTTATTTATGCTCTTCAGAAATTAGCACGTCGTAAGTAAATGTAAAATTAATACTTAATTATATCTAATCAATAGTTTTTTAATTGTAGAGCTTTCTTACCTTCCGACGTCTACCGTCTTACTAAACGCACTCAAACACAACAAAAACAATTAGGAGAATCATAAATATGTTCACTATCACAGTATCACCCTTTTGAAATTCATATTTTTTTAGATTTATATCTTCTGAGATTATTCCACCATGTAGCTTGCAAAATCAACTTTTTTAACCGATCAACACACAATTATTAACGTTACAATAGACCCTTTCAAATAGAAATTTCAGGAGTGGTTCTGTGGCTCATCAATTGTCACCAGTAATTTTTTTGTTCGACCAACCCGTTGCAGCTTGGAGCAGTATTATATGTCACAATTTATTATGAGTAAAGTAATATTCTAGTTTTAATTTAAAATATATATAGGTATACACTTAAAACACTTGAAAGATAATGTTCAGTACTAAGAAGAACCAAGGTGATTGCGTACACGGGGTAGCAAGTAATTATTTTGATAAATGCAACCGACAGATAGTTTTTAAAACGATGTTTAGCAATATTATAAAGCTGTCCTTCTCTTTAGCACCTCAATGGTGACAAATAGGGGGAAGCAATATACATAAAAATTGTGATAACAACCGCTAATGTCGACCACTTAGTTAAAGTTAAGTGTTTAAGTTAGTAGGTACTATTAGCGGGATACTGAATAAAACAATTTGTCAACTTTTAAAGCTTTTTTATTTTAGTGCGTTTTTGATGTTTTTTTTTACTTTTTTTTAATTACCTGATTAATAAAGTTCTTGGAAAGTTTTAATTAAAAATATAATTATTATGTTTTTAAATATTTACTTACATCGTAAGCAGACCACAATAATTAAGTTTTTCATAACTTATTTTAAGTTTATAATAAGGAAAATCTTTAAAATTGTCATCGGTTGCGCAAATAATACCAAATTGGAAATATTGTTTTTTATTATTTTTTTTTAAGGTTTTTGTAAAAGTAATTAATATAAATGGTCAACAATTTTTCTTTTTTAAGTAGTAGTGATTAAAAAGGGTCCTATGTGGTGGCAATACTGCGTTGTCTAAAAGATACTGTAAATGCAATAACAATATGTCTCCAGTGGGGTGGACAAAGTGTCCCCGCAGCCCCGACGCCGACGTCTTTGCACATTAAAAGGGTCCCGCGAGACCTCTTTCAATGTTATGCCATCCTACTTAACATACCATTTATTTTTAATTTATTAAAAGCTTAGAGTTTACATATTAGGAAAAAATTAAATCTCTGGTAAGCGGCGTCGAGAGGCAGCCTACGCCAATTAGAGAAGAAGAAGAAATAAATATTTTCTATTTAAGTTTAATTTAATTCAATAAATATCGTAGCAGAGCGCTTTTACAAAAATATCATTGTCTCTTGTCAAGCAGGAATCATAGCTCCGGACATAGGCGCAACCTAGCCATTGAACCTGGAGGGGGCCTAGGGGTCCTAGCAACACCCTAGAAATGGCCCGGACGTCGCTAAACCGTATATGTACTTATATATCATATAGGAACATTTTTCCTGGAGGGGGAGCCTGGGAACAACTTGGGAGGAGCCTAGCCCTCCCTCCAGACCCCTCCATAGTAACGTCGAAGGCTCAGGAGTACATCAGCAAGTCATACAAAGGAATAATAAATTCACGTTACTACCATACAATTTACATTTTCCTTTAAATGGTGTTAACATTAAAATTTATGTGGAAAGGGTGGTATCATCTTTTAACCATTTTGTTGCATAGTCTTTGCAACAAAGAACTTACCAGAATTACATATACTAATGACAAGTTTCACAGATGATGTTTTAGCCGAAAGTGCTCTGCTACAATATTTATTGTATTAAATTAAATTTTAAATGGAATTTGAAGGTTTTTTTTTTGTTTAATTTTACGTGCACACAGCCACGACCTTACATTAAAAAAATAAAACTTTTTTTCAAATCTACAGGGTGCTTATTTAAAAACTCACCACTCAAGTTATTTACAAAAGAGACAAATTTGAGAAAATCACCGAAACACGTCAAGATATTTATTGAGAGGAACGTTTTTTGCAAAAATTGGACGGCGCCCCCTCAACACTTTAACCACCAGAGCCACCATCCCAAAATTCCCAAATGAAAAGGAAGACGAGAAATCCATAATTTTAAAGCTTCTGACGAGGACTTTATAATCCTAGAATATAAAAACAAAATGGCGGTATATAAAAACTAAATACCTGATTAGAATGGCCATATTTCCGAAACTAATATAGTCAGATGTAGCCACTTTGATGGGGTATTTTCTTAAAGCTCTTTTAAAGATCTTTTTATTGGTAATATATTATACTGGGTGCTTTAATAAAAAAATATACACGTTTTATTCTACGCTGTATATTATTACTAGTATCACCTTTAAAAATAATTTTAAAAAGCTTTATGAAAATGCCACATTAAGTCCACCTAACTTTATTAGTTCTCTGAAAATACGGCTATCTCAATCAGGTATTTGGATAATTTTAAAGTACCGCCATTTTGTAGTAGGTGAAAATTATGTATCACTCGACCCCTCTTCTCATTTAAGAGTTTGTGGTGAAAGCCTTGGAGGTTTGGGGTTTGAAGGGGCGCCCTTCATTTTTTTGTAATAAAACGTTACCCCTCAATAAATATCTTGACGTGTTTCGGCGATTTTCTCAAAAATGTCCCTTTTCGCAGATAACTTTAGTGGTAAGTTTTTAAATAAACACCCTGTAGATAAACACCCTGTATATTACTTAATGTTTAGTCCAGTGCGCCTCGAGTGGCACATCAACAAGTATTTCTGAGAAAAATAATGTACGCCACAGACTTTTGCGCAATATTTATATATCTCTTATATAAACAAATAAAAATAAAATTGTTTGGTGCATTAATATCGTTACGCAGCACGCAGCTTGCTTATTTTTCGAGAAAACAAAAAATCTGATAAATTGCATATTCGTGGACCATACAAAGAAAAACTATAAAATGTTTTTCTTTAAACATCAGGTTTTATAACTTTTAATTAGCAATTATGTAACACTCCAATAAAAAATTAATTTAATAACGTTTATATACAGTCCAGCAAATCTAAAAATTAGTGTTTTCGAAAATTGAAAGTTTTTTGAAAAATTTAATACCATGTGTCTTGGAAACAAGAAATTTGCGGACTCCTGTTTATATAGACATTTTCTTAAAATAAACTCATGAATCAGCCCTTATTTTTTTTTACTGCAATTTGGAAACAGACTATTTACTTAAATAAAACAACATTTAATATTTTACATATTTATTGAGATACATTTGCAAATTCAACTTTATAGGTATATTATACAGATCAGCCAAGTCAATTATACATATAGGCAACGCGTAGAAAAAGAGAACACCGGAATGTAAACATGGATGACTAATAGTGCTTGTTTTGTTATTGTATTACTGGCCGATATACCATAAATTCTTGCTAATACAGTATACCCACTGATGTCAGCATGATTCTACCAAAATCTCGTTAGTTCTTAAGTTTTTAATTAATTGTTTATATTTTTATTTATATTTAATATAATTAAATAATTTTGATTGATAAACTATTACAAATTTTGCAAAAAAACCTAAAATAGCTAAGTGTAATTACAAATCCACTTTTTCTCTATTAATGGGGATTTACAAATAGTAATGTTATTAAATTATTTATTAACATATTTTGTTGTAAACACTCACGTGCACTGACAAAAATGATTCCTAGATTTTCAAATCTAATTAGGTTTAGTAGGTGATAACAAAATAAATGCACTTGTTTTTAAATGCTTCTTATGTATATACAGTTCGGAAAGTAAAAATATTATTAAAAGGGCTCTTGGAACAACGCATTAAAAAATGACCTCATTAAAAAGTCGGTAGTTTTCGAGCGATACTGCTACTTTAATAAAATTTTGAACTTAAAATCACCCTATATATTATATGGCGATTGTATTTTGGATAAAACTAAAGTTACAGGTATAGTAAAGTCCATCCGTTCGAAGAAAATTGTTAGTTTTTGTGGATCAGTAAAACGCTAATCAATGCTGCAAAACTGAAATAAAAATTTAAAAATATGATTTTTTTATATGTGATAGATACTTAAGAATTTGATCCAAGAGGACAATATTGACACATTTTTAGTGTCATCTCGAAAACCAAAGATTTTTCACTGAGGTCATTTTATGTTCTTCTGGATGCTTATGTATATTTTTGAAAGTTTTAAAAATATTAAAAATAAAAAAACTTTGCCCTGTAAGCTTGAATTTTTCCTAGGATTAAGTTTATTTATAGTAAGGTTTAGAAAAAATTGACAGACATTTTCGATGAGCACAAGTACCTGCCAGGCGAACTGAAAGGTGTGGCTGATTTGAATGGCATATCTTCCAAAACTAATTAAGTTAGATGTACCTTATGTGGTATTTTCTTAAAGCTCTGGTAAATATCTTTTTAACAGTGATACTGGTGATACTATATAGGGCGGAAAATTTTTTTTTTAACTGAGGCACCCTGTATATTATATTACCATTAAAAGACCTTAAAAAGAGCATTATGAAAATACCCATTACATTACATTAGGTACATCTAACTTTATTAGTTTTGGAAATAGGGTCATCCAAATCAGCCACACCTTTCAGTTCGCCTGGCAGATACTTGTGCTCATCTAAAACGCCTGTCAATTTTTTTTCAAACCTTACTATAAATAAACTAAATCCTAGGAAACATTTTAAGCTTACAGCTCCAAGTTTTTTTATTTTTTAAACTTTTAAAAATATACAGGGTGATGATGTGCATGGCTCATGCCTGCCAGGTGATGATTTTCGTACTTATCCTGCTATGACTAATCACTATACAAATTTCCAGCGTTACAGGTCTAACGTTACTCGAAGGGTTTACTAGCTCTCCCACTATAATAAATACATATTTTCAAAACGTCTTTTCTTTTAAGCCAGACATAAAATTGAAAATGGAAAAACATTGTCATAGATTAAAACCAACTAGAAACAAATTACATTTTTGATTTACGTGTATCAAAATGTTATTTTTAGCCTACATACCACATACAGTATGGGTTCATACTAGCAAAATATTTGTTATAAGTAGAAATACTTGGAATTTAATATTTTTATATATGTATACCTACTTATACAGTGAGGATTTTAAAAGTTCCCCTCCCCTTATCTTTTGAACGGAACAAGATATCGAGGTGAGTAACTTTTTAAGTAAAAGGTTGTCACTTAGACTACTTTTTAGCGTAAAAATATTTTCTGTCACGGGACCTTATAGTACCAAGAAGGCACTAAGCAACTTTTTTTTCAAATGGAAAGGGGGTTCATGTAGCACCTCGTTTTAAAGGTCTTTTAATTCTCTACTCAACAATACTTCGTTTTAGAAAATTGGTCCGGCTGTTGCAGACCGTTCGAAATTTGACTTAAATACTGTAAAAACAATGCGGTTTTAATGGCATTGGCTTGTAAGTCTGGAACGTCTGGGCCAATTTTAAAAAAACAAAGTGAAGTTACGTAGAGAATTAGAATGCCTTTAAAACGAGAAGCTTCATGACTCCCCTTTCCATTAGGAAAATAAAGTTGCTACTGCCCCCTTGAGAGTAGGCCAAGTGACAGGAATTATTTTTATGCCAGAAAGTAGTTTAAGTGACACCCTTTTACCCAAATTGTATTTGACTTCCATATCTTGTCCTATCTAAAAGTTATGAGAGAGAGAACTTTGAAAAACCACACTGTATGTACAAATCGGAGATAAACTACAAATACTTGTGACTCTAAAACGAATGGGACGATTTTGAAAAATAAAACTGCGATGAATAGAAAATCAAAAGGCCTTTAAAACAAGATGCTACTTGACCCAACTTAACATTAGAAAAAAAGTTGCGAGTGCCCCCTTGAGACAAGACGTGACCGGAATCATTTTTATGCCAAAAAGTAGTTTAAGTGATACCCTTTTCTCCAAAATTTTACCCCATATCGATATCTTGTCCTATTTAAAAGATAAATGGAGGAAAGGACTTTTAATATCCTCACTGTATATACAGATTGGATTGTAAAAATTTAAATTATAAAGTATACAAAGTGTTTTACAACAAATCCGACAAGCATTAAGGTCTATTTCTACAATAAAAAAATAGAAAAAAACTTCATATAAACATAATATGTTACCAAACATCTTAATTTTTAAACTACAGGGTGTTAAACATTTAAAAAAATATTGTTCTTTTCTTATAATAACTTTTATACCGATTCAGATATTTTTAAAAATTTTGGAGACGTCTTCTATGCATCAGAAGACATTTTTGGCAAAAAAATAATTTCCACCAGTGACCTCTATAAGAGGTTTAAGGTAAATATGTTTTATTAAAAAATTGTACGCCACTGCATTTTTTTAAAATAAAAATGTTTTTTATAATTTTTAAGACATGGTTTTCGCGTAAATAAATAGAAACCATTTCTAGGCACGTCCAAATCCCTATCTAATTAAAAAATAAATAACACAAGTGTTTTTCACTGTAGAATTATATATATTATTGATATAAAATGACGATTTCGAGAAATGGTACGTAAATAAATACGCAAAAACCGTGCATCACATAAAAAGTCAAGATATTAAATTTGTTCCAAACTAAATGGGATTTTTAGGAAAAAAAAATTATTTGAGGAAAATGCAGGAACGTACCATTTTTTATTAAAAACTATTTACCCTAAACTGCTCATGGATGAAACCAGTATTTTTTTTTGTATGCAAAAAATGTCTTCTGGTGCATAGAAGAAGTTCTCCAACTTTTTTTTAATATCTGAATTGGTATAAAAGTTAGGCTAAGAAAACAATAATTAAAAAAATAATAATAACCTGTACTTTAAAAACTAAGACGTTTAGAACATATGTTTATATGAAATTTTTTTCTTATTTTTTATTGTATAATTAGCTTCCAAAGTTTGTCGGACAAGTTGTGAAACACCCTGTTAGATCAGACCCTGTTTAAAATATTTTTAAATTCTGAAGTAGGGGATAGTTATTCCGCAAGAAATTCTCAATCCTGATATTTGCGTGGTTGAGAATTTTTAATCTCATAGGATCCAGGTATTTGCTGGATCCGGCTTGATTAGTAAAACTTTTCAAATAATTTTATGACCTCTGGCGACATAAGGAAACAAATTTAATTTCCATAATCAAGTATTATGATTTAAAAAAGCGCAGTTAAAACTGTGAGGTACTCTCCAATATAATTGTGATTTAATAAATGAAAATACAAGGACTTGAGAATAATTTTATTACAAAAGATTACAATATTTTACCGCTTTTAATTTTGCAATGTTTTTTTTAATTATTTTTGTAGTAAAAACAGATCAAAAACCTGCAATTAGACGTGCGTATCCACTAACTGTTTTTGTCACTCAATTTAATAATATTGTTATTTTTTTACGCATAGGTAACGGTTATTGAAGGTCGATAATTGGTTTATCTTTAATAAATAAAAGTCAAGATTTTATACTCTTTGAATAAGACGACAATTAGGTAACGTTGATTGTAATTTGCTTTGTTTTTATTATTTTAAGCACAAGGTTGTGAATTTTAGTACCTGAAGCATATAAAAAAAAATATATTAATGCCACAAAAATAATATTGGAAATAAACACAGGGCGTTTTAAAACAAATGCAAAAACCTTAAAAAAGTCCCTTATTTAAAGTAAACGATATTCTATTGTTTAAGGGTTAAATTAAAAATTAGCCATCAGGAAAATATAACCTATATTCCTTTTATGGCCTAGAAACGCCCCGCGGCTCTCTTTTGTCCATTTTTATCTTTCGTGATTGCTCGCATCTTTTGACAAATCGTGTTAAATAGCGAGTTATTAAAAAAAATCTTAAATAATATTGTTTAATATAATTTTTCTATCGCATCTGTAAGCTTCTTAATGTTCTATTTCCTGCTCTTCGCAAATACACATTAAACTTTTTAAAATATAATTTTTTTCCTTCAAACAGTTTTATTTGGCATATCCACCTCCTTTTTAAAATATATTTTGTTCCTTAATTTTTTAAATTTTATTGTTAACAAATTGGATGAATCGCTGATTTTAATGAAATTATTATGCTGGGGTTTTGGGGCGCTGATCACGAATCTGAAAGATTTTTTTTTACTCGTTTCGTTTCCGAGGTATTCGTCATTAAACTTGAATAGAAAACTAACCTAAATTCATTATGTTTTCCCTTCTATTTGCCCGCAACTCTTGAGTTTTTCGCTAAATTGGCACTTAATATTTTATACCCACCTTTTAAATACCCATTTTCCATTTATTTTACCCATTTTTTTCCATTCCACATAAAAAATAACGTACTCTTTATTAAAGTCGATAAACCTCACCGTTTAGGCACCAATAGACATCAAAGTACCATCAATTTCAATTAAATTACCTACATAAATACAGGGTGTCCAGTAACTCAACCGACAAACTTAACCAAACGATTCTACAACAAAAAATATGAAAACTTTATATAAACATATGTCCTAAAAGTCTTAGTTTTTAAACTACGGGGTGTTAAAAATATAAAAGAAGGTTTTTATTAAATATTTAACCCACCGCGTAGTTCAAAAACTAAGACGTTTAGGACATATGTTTATATAAAGTTTTTTTCATATTTTCTGTTGTAGAATTGCCCTGTAAAGTTTGTCGGTTGAGTTACTGGACACCCTGTATGTATGTAGGTAATTTGATTGAAATTGATGAAAACTTTGATGTCTATTGGTGCCTAAACGGTGAGGCTTATCGACTTTAATAAAGAGTACCTTATTTTTAATTTTTGGACTGTCGATAAAATGGCTCCTCCTGCTTTGCGATATCTGTCAAAATTAAAAAGTTATGATGTAAATAAATTTTAAGTTTTAGGTAAAGTGCCCTGTGGCGGTATTTAAAAAAGTACTTTTATCTTTAAATTTTAGAATCTGCACAGCTTGATTTGTGTGCCAAATATCAACTGGATTGGTTAAAAAATAAATGCAATATGGCGAAAATACCAAAATAAAAATTGAACTTTCACGGCTTGTAACTCGAAAACGAATGACATTTTGAAAAAAAAAAAAATGAATCTCTACCCTTATTTTGTCAAGTAGAATCACCCCCTTAAGTTTCGTGATTGATTTTTGAATTACCCTGCATAGCAGTAAAAACCTGTTTTTCTTTACTGCATATAATAAAGTTTTATCAAATAACATAAAGATTATCATTAATTTATAATAAATGTTAAACAACCTAAATGGATTTTCTATCTCACAACCCGATAAAACCATTTTGTTAGGTAATATAAAGTAACGACAATTTTTTAGAAACCTAATACAAGTATTATTTTGTAATAATTGCTAAATACCTTTTTTTCGAAGTGACGTTGTGATTTGGGAACCTTATCTTGCTTGTTCTTTTTCTTTTGTGTATATTTTACTTTAAATTAGTGTAAATTGATATCTATAAAATTTTAGCTTCTTAATTAGCATGTATTGTGACTTTCCGAAAAAACGCCATTTTATCCCTTCTTAATAATAGCCGTCAGCACTACTATAAATCTGCTTTGAATAAGCCGCCGCGATGTTGTTACGCTAATTGGTGTGTAGCGCTGCTTTTGTCGAAAAAATAAATAAAACATGGTTGTCCATTTAATTGGACGCCAGGTCTCAGGAGGATATTGAACTTTTTACAATGAGTTCTGTCAAAGAATACTATACCATAATAGGTCACAAGTGAGATTTTAGCCTACCCTGAAATTTTAGTACCTACCCTGACCACCAGAAAGCGAAAGTAGTCCAATCGACCAATAGAAACTCGGCATGGGCATCCACCCCTTTTCTGATTGGTTCGGTGTCGGCTTTCGCTATCTGGTGGTCAGGGTAGGTACTAAAATGTTAGGGTACGCTTAAATCTCACTTATGACCTTCTATGGTATAGTATTCTTTGGTTCTGTATCTATCGTGTATATCAGTGCTTCCGAAACTGTGCCCTTCCAAGTGCATCGCGGCCACACCCCTCTGAAAAGAACATCGCGGCTGATGGAACAAAGTGAAGTCAAGGTATTTTAGAAGAAATATTAATTGAAACGAGATATTTTGTCCCAAATATAAAATAAGAAGAAAGTTTAAAAGGTTTTTTTGCTATTCAATTTTTTTGTAGGAGAAGACAAATAAATAAATTTACAATGAATTTCCTAGTTCTTATGATACAGCAAGGTGGGTAAAGAGTAAGGTACAACTGAAATTTTTTACCTAAAGACCTCTTTTTTTCTCTTTTTGCTCTTCATTTTTTTCTATTGGGGGTAAGGGCCTCGTGAAAAATTGCAAATGTCCAAGGGCGTCACACTACTTATAAGTTTGGAAACCCCTGGTATATACTAAGACGTCTTTGAGTTAAAAATATAGAACAACTGTACCAAAAATTATTTGTTGTTCTTCTCTTACATTTTTCTTGTACGACAGCTTTTTATTGAAAAAAAAACGTTATATTCATTTTCATATTTAAAAAGAATATTTTTTGTTTTAATAATAAATCATGTAAACCTGACGTAAATATTGGGTGAATTATGTGATATTTGCGTATACAATCAAGTAATAAATTTAAATTTATTAAGAAAGTAATTTGTCCCAAAAATCCAATTGGATGGCAAATTTGAAATGGCACTAATTGTACTAATTAATTTAAACAGTGTCATCCAATTATCAAGTTAGTAAGTATTTTCAGTCTCGTGATATTTGTTAATCTAATTTGAATCTCCGTAGGTTTTATGCTAGTCGACTTAACACACGCCAAAGCAATGATTTTCTGAATAATGAATGTAAAAATGATCTTATTAATGGAGGGTTACATTAACTTTATACATATACAGTGAATTTCTTTAATTCTTCACCACCTCCCCTTTTTTACTTTTTGAACGGATCAATTTAAAAATAAATCTTTGGGATATTAATTTTTTTTTTTCACCCTTTCGGGGTCATCCCACCAGCTCCGACGACCGCCCCCTAGGTGGTGCACTGCAGCCTGAAGGCTTATTGTACCTTGACCCCTACTCCTTCTCATTCACACACCATGCATTCCATAACTTGGATGGTTGTTGCTCGGTCCGCATCCCCGAGCAGAAACACCGTGTGCCGTTGCCCAAAACACCGCTGTCGCCGGACACCCATCCAAATTATGGGCGCACATTCCACTGCTTAACTCCGGAGATCGACGCTCGCCGATACATCCGAAGCCGCCACAAGCGCGCCTATAAAAATATTAAATTGATGCATAAATACTATATTTTTGAGTAAAATTAACAAATACAAATTTTAACATGGAGGCTGGGCGCCTTTAAAATTAAATGGAAAGGGGGTTTGTGACACATCATTTTAAAGCTTCTGAAGAGGACTTTTTAGCCCTAGAATTAAAGTCACTTCCTCCACCCACTACAAAATGGCGGTCCCTGAAATATTACCTAAATAGCTGATTTGAATGGCCATTTTTCCGAAACTAATGATGTTGGTATAGGTATGTATGTATTATGGTATATGTACCTATTATGGTATTTTCTTCAAGCTCTTTTAAAGATCTTTTTAATGGTGAAGTATTAAATGTAAAAATATTTTGTTTGGGGAACCCCAATTTGCTACAGGTACCGTAAACCTTTGAAATGTAATTTATAATATCTTGCATCAAAATTTCTTCTGAAATTCTAGACAATATATCCAGAGTTAATTTTTATCTATACCAGAAAAGATTGCGATTAAACATCGACTTTAGGCAGTTCGAGGTCTGGGACCCGAGGAAGGGTACCTAGGTATATACCAGAAAAAATTGGCAAGACTGGGTAAAGTTACTATATTTCGACAGCTGAAGATCAATTCAGTGGCGTCTAGAATTTTTGCTTTACGTTTTACATTGTTTTTAAAGTGATAAGTACCTATTATTGTTGAAAGATGTGATCTTAAATATTTTTTTATTTAAAGTTTAAGAAGTTTCAACTTATTAATAATTAATAAAATGTGCAGGACATGCTTGTCAAACAAATCTGCCCAGTTGTGAATTCAGGGGCTGGCCCGGGGAAGACATTCCGTCCCGGAGCAAAAAAATTTATCCCGAAGAAATTTTAATTAATGTACTATAGGCAATTTATATTAAGGAACAGCAGTGTCGAAATTCGGTCAATCGGTTGATAAAACTGGGTATTTAGATCAAAAGTGCCGAAAATATTTACTATATTTACAGAAATATGCGATTTTGGGTTTGTGTCTCGGCTAGAAGCAACAGAGCACTTTTGAAAACAAGGTATTAAATTTCAGACAAAATATTAGTCATCATAGTCTAAAAACCTAAATAAAACAAAGACTAGTTACCAGCTAATGTTCCGCGTAATTTTACATAAAGTGGCAAAACGTAGGTTTTTGAATATTTAAACTTAAACTGCAGGCATAACAAATCCGACTTTGCACGTTTTGCTTCATGGCAGAATTATTGTTTACGGAGTCTATGATGACAACCACCAAAACACTTAGCACAAATTGTAAACTAATTATTCTTGTATTTTTTATTGCATTTATTCAATAAATTATACAAATTATTTAAAAACACGATATTAACTGCCTCAACAACAAGAAAAACATGACTATCATTTGTCATGGTGTCTTATACAAGTTTAAAATTATGCCTATGAGGGTTTTTAACAATGTTGCCAGTTTAATTTGAATTATCTATACAGGGTGCGTTTTTTAAACTTATAATAGCAATATTTTTATAATAATAATATAATAAATATTTATATTAAAATATTTAAAATACCGTTTATATAAAATCTGCAGGGAACATAAATGACGTATTTTTCAAAACACTTCTATTAACCCCTTAAGCTGCATCCCCAGTCACTTAGAAATCTTAAATGGCAACACCCTTTATATGGCACCTCTCTGAAAAAATTATGAAAAATGTTTTTCGCTGGTCAAAAAAGTTAGGATAAGTTCATAAAACCCTTAAGTTTTAGAAAAATCATACCTTATTATTAATAAAGAATAACAGAAAATGTCCAATTAAATTAATTTAAAATTATTTAAAATCTAATAATAAATTAAAGTATGTAATATATACTCTCTGAAGAGCTAACTCGTTCCAATAAAAAGGTCTGGTTAGTTTTGGCTGGTTTTCTTTCTGAGTTTTGTCGAGAAAAAAGTAATATATAGTAACTAATTTTAAGCGCTTGTACAACACAACTAATCAGAACTTCTTATGTGGGCTACAGGGAGTATTATTTTAATTTATTAATATTTCTGATTAATTTTATATTAATTTAAGTGGACATTTTCTGGTATCCTTTATGAATAATAAAGTATGATTTTTTCTAAAATATAAGGGTAGTATTTGATTTTACCTTAACTTTTTATGATTAACAAAAAGACGTTTAGGACATATGTTTATATAAGAAGTTTTTTCCTTATTTTCCATTGTAGAATCAGCCCTTAAAGTTTGTGGGTAGAGTTCAATGATCTGAAATATTATTTTTCAGATCAGTGGTAGAGTTACTGGACACCCTGATGTCTAGATATTTAAAACATATTTACTGCCCGTAATTATAAGCTAACACGGCTTAAGTATTATAAAAAAATGAAAGTTTAACTACGACAATAGGTTTTATTTTTAAGAAATATAAATGATATATTTTTATTCGTCAATTCGCAATATCGCCAACATTTTTAAATCCAGATCTGGAAAAATCGGGTAGTTTAAAATTTTGAATTCACCCGATATGCGCATCGTTAGTCACTTTCTTAATTCCATCCGTCACAATTCGTGGACCTACCTAACCTTACTTTTTTCATTTTTCTTTCTGTATTTTATTAAATTTATTAAATTATTACAGCAAATGGTTTTTTAAATTAGTTTTTATAGATTAAATTATGGATTCTGAAACAGCTATTAACACCGCGGATTTGTTTCTTAGGGAAGTGGTTGATGTTAAAATTGGGTAAGTTAATTGTTTACTGTTTATTCACATTGCATTGTATTTACTATTACATTTGGGCTTTATTTTCAAAAGCTAAAACAAAAATTCTTAGTCGTATTTGCTTTTAAAAGTTCCAATTTAATGTAAGTGTATTAAAATTCTCTTAAGCTGGTTTGGACATATGTATTTTTTGAAAATTCTGTTGCCATGAGCAGAGGACAGTTTTACTCGAGGTTTTACTTAAAAATTGATTTTATTCTTCCTATGCTAAAAGTGCATTTATTTGCTTTTTTGTGTTTAATTAATGAAACTCTTTAGTTACTAAAATTGTTTATATTCCAATATAAACAGCTGTTAGGAAATATTGCACAATATTGAAGTTGATTTGTCAAATCCTTAAAGTACGTGTAGGTTATTGTTATTGTTTTTTTTTTGGTTTAATAATAATTTATTACCCACGCCTAATGATACTTTAATATAGGACCTAAAAGTTCACCATAGGTTTAACAATAGGGGTCATGCTACGGGGGCGGGGAGGGTTTTTCGTTTGCAAAGAAGGGCTGTTAGAATAGTTGCGGGCCTGGGATATAGGGATGACTGCAAAGAGGCCTTTAAACTTAATAACATATTAACAATTCCATCGCTTTTCATACTAGAAACTATATGCTATGTTAAAACGAACATCGCTAGGTATAAAAGTCATGACTCAGTACATAACCACGACACTAGAAATAAACAAAATTTGGTATTAAATTGTTGGAGGTTGAAATGTTGCCAGAATGGTCCTAATCATCTAGGTATTCATTTTTACAATAAAGTGCCCGAAAATATAAAACAACTACCAACTATAGCATTCAGGAATAAAGTAAAGTCTTTCCTTATCAGTGGTGCATTTTACTCAGTAGATGAATTTTTAAATTGTATATGGTAGCCATATTATGTTTTTAATATTGTATTTCTTTATGTATAAATGTGTTTTTTTTAGGATTTTTATTTGTGTTTATAGTGTTTTTGCCAGTAAAGTATGTGTTATTAATTTGGATTTAGAAGATTTTTAATTAACGAAACATTTTTTTTTAATACCCCATGACTTGTGTAAATACTATATGTATGTTAACATCAATAAATGATTTGATTTGATTTGATTTGAACAAAGTAGTTCAGTATTGTAATATACAAGGTGTTACAGGATGTTGTTGAAAAAAAGGGTCAGATTCTACCTACTATTACAAAAAAAATTCATATTAACATAGGTCCGAATACTTATGCATTGTTTTCCAGATAAAGTTTTTTTATTATTATCTTAAATATACCTTATCAAATAAAATTTAACAGTGTTACTTGTAGCATTTACAGGCTAATTAACCTCTAACTTGATTCAAATTCAAATATTAATTTTTAAAAAGGTAAACTTAGTTTGGACATACATAATAAAAAAACGCACTTTTTATACATGAAAATAATATATACACTGTTACAGTTTATACATTTACATTACTATTTAAAAATTCTTGAAAATTATAGAATGCCTTTTGTACTAGGTAATCTTTTAACTTTCGCCTTAAACACAGAAGAGGTCGTTGCTTTTGGCTCTTGTGGCAATTTATTATAAAAAAGAGGGGCATAATAATTTACAGACAGGCGAGTCTTATTCAGTCTTAAGTAGTCGAGTTGAATGTCATTTCCCACTCTTGTAGCATATGAGTGGAAATCTCTATTTAAGTTATATCTGGCTTGGTTGTTGTGGGCATATAGCACATACTCAAAGATGTATCTAGAAGGAATGGTCATGATTATAAGACTTACAAAACATGCCCTCACATCAGCCCTATACCCCAACCCGGCAACAGTGCCCACTGTTCTTCATTGAAGAGAAAATATGCGTTTTGACTGGTATGCCTGCATAAGCACAGCAAAAGGAAGGAATCTTGATAGATTTTTAGGAGGAAGATGTTTTTTGATAGTTTTCCTGAAACTACATTAATGTGTTTCTCGAACGTTAGACCAAGGATCCAGATTTACACCAAAAACCTTGCACATTCAGCGTTCTTGATTACATTTATGCAGTCCTGTGGTGTCCCAGGCAGTACTTAAACAAATATTCTTATATTTATACTACAGAGGCCAGACTCGGTAACTCGCAACAAAAAAATGTGTTCTCGATTTTTTATCCCCAATTTGGATCTTTTTTGTTCTATTGTATGATGTTTTGTATAAGATGATCTTGCTCTTCTTAGTTGGATGTTTACTTTCTTTTATAAGTGGTTATTTGTGAGGACGTTGACTCAATTCTAATTGTAATTGAAATAATAAACAAAGTTTTATTTAGTGTTTTGTGGAAATAATATTTGTTTAGGTTATGTATTTTGTTTAAACTTTAACATTTAAATGAGGTGTGAGCTTACCAATATTTTTTTTATTAATTCCATACAATCTAAAACACTGCCTGAATTCAACTTTTGCTAATTTAAATGGATTAATAATATTATCCCACATACCTCTCTCTTTATTATTATTTTATTTTATATTGGTCTATATTTTGTTTAAACTTTAACATTAAAATGAGGTGTGAGCTTACCAATATTTTTTTAATTAATTCCATACAACCTAAAACACTGCCCGAATTCAACTTTTGCTAACTTAAATGGATTATTTCCTTACCTCTCTCCTTTTTACACGCAGATCTTGTAGTTGTTTTTTCTCTTCTAATTTTTATACAAAATAGAAAAAAACTAGATACATTTTTATTAAGCAAAAGATAAACTATTAAAATCCAGAAACCTAAGAGACTTGAATTGATTAAAATTTGAAGGAATATGCTAAATAAATAAAACATATAAAACATAAGTAAAAACATACGTTTTAAAAAATGACAAGTGCTTTTTTGTATAAAGGGTACATTTTTCTACTAAAGAGGCCAACGTTTTCAGGTCCAGTAATCTTTCATTTTTCCATTGACGAAAACTTACGAACTATTTAGAAAGAATGATACAGAGTATATACAAGAAATAGAAAGAACATTTCTTTCCATCCTATTTTATCTTTCTATCAAGTTACAGAGTGCAGGGGCAGGTTTTATTATGTCTTAAACTTTTTTGTATTTTGCTTAGTTTTCAGGAAATAAAATATATATATTTTTTTAATTTCATATCTCTGACGCAACCAAAAAACATGGGAAAAGTTTTCAAAACACTTAATTTGGGAAAATTTGTTAATTTAAAATTTAATAATATTCAATTTAGTGTTTGTTGTTAATGTTATATAATTATTTATAAAATAATATTAAAAATAATTTCCAAATGAAAATTATCCCTATGTTTCTTGTTTAGTCTAGAGGTATGCTAATAAGTGTAGGTATTTTATTTTTTCTTTTCAAAAACTAAAAAAGATAGGAAAAAGACTGAAGAGCCAAAAAAACTCTGTTTTATAATCTGCCCTTAATTTTTTTACAACATTCTGTAACACCCTGTTTACTGCCTACAAAAATTCGCATAATCTCGATTTTTTTTCTGAATTATCATAATTCTTTTAATACCTAATGAATATATCAACACAATTAAGTATCAGAAATAAGTAAGAAAATAATTTAATCAGAAATGTAATTACATACTCCTTTTCAACAGCAGCATACAGGGCGATTAAAAATCATACATTTTTTTCAAAAACTTTTAATCATTCTGTAGGATGTATTGTCAACAGCAAAAAAATACAAAAATACGGTTACCCCTACCTTTCCTTAACATTTCTTTTATTGTTTGATAACTAAATTATTAAAATAGATAATAGCACCATTAGGATCTCGGGAACAGTAAGATATAAAGAGTTGGTTAAATTGAGGCAAAGTTGCGCATTTTTATGCTTAACAATATTTTGTTTTAAAATTTTAAAAATTGGTAGCCGTTCTGAAAATTTCCAGAAAAAACCGAAATTTTTCGAAACAGTTTTTATTTTTTTATTAGTTTATTTGAAGAGATATTTTAAAACAAACGACACATTATCATTGTCACTTTTTCTGATCTATAAATTGATGTCATTAAATTTAAAATCCGACGTTTAGTCTCTAAGCCATCATCATCAACTTTGTTTTTTAAATAGGCGGGTAATATTTTATGTTACAGTTAATAAACACTTTTTTTAAATTCTAAATTCGACCATATATTACACTCTTCATTTATGCGACGTTTTGAACCAAAAAACCCTTAACATCCACTATTTTGCCATTACAAATAACAATTTTCCCCCTAACGCTCAGGGAATTTTCAGTTCGCAGGTTTATTCATCCATTTTTTCATGACAGGCTATGATAAAGTTGATAAAGGCGTTAAATTAAATTAAATGCTTTATTTTATTATGTATAAGTAAATGTATATGAATTATATTAAGTCTTGTAGCTTGTTAGTTGACTTATGAATAAATAAATAAATAAAAAGAATAATAATGAGTTATGATAGAAAAAAATGGATGCATACTTACCTTCAAATGAAAATTTCAAGATCGTTGGAATAAAAACGTAAGTTTTAATGGAAAAATAGTAAACTATAGTTTTTGCCTCCAAAAGTCGCCTAAATGTAAAGTGTGATATATCGTTGGATTTAGAATTAAAACACGAGTTTATTAAGTTTAATTAAATCAAATCAAACCAAAACTTACCGTTTCCGAGGTCCTAACGGTGTCCTTCGAATTTGTAACACCCTGTATATAGGTACAGGATGGGGAAAGCGAAATTAAACTACATGACATATCTTACATGTTTCATAAATAAACATTTCTAGAAATAATGTTATCTTTTTAAATATGTAATAATTTTATACATGACTTACTTTAAGAGACAGAGATTGTAATTTGCTTGTTTAAATGTGTGTAGACATCTCCCTAGCTGATGCTGAAACTAAATGGTTGAACCATTAGGTGTGGTTTATTGTATTTTAAAAAGTCATGTATTTTTATGTCTTATTTTTTTTTTTAATTTTATTTATTTCCACTGTTAAGTAATTTATCTTTGGTAAAAAATATCTACTTTTAGCAATATTAAGGCTCCAGAAGTAAAAAACATTGTAAAACAAGAACTTCAGTTTTTAAGATTAACAGATTCAGTACAAGAGCAAATATTGGACACACTGAAATATATTCATGGACCTGTAAGTACAGATTTTAAACTAAATCACCTTTATTTATGTATTTTACCCTAAGTTTCATTAAAGTACTTGCAAAAAAACCTAAGTCAGCTTTTGTATCAATTCTTTTAGGATTTCAAACTAAGCAGTATTTCTGACTACAGTGATAGTAAATCTAACTTATTAAAAAAATATTGGGTAGGACAGGGCAGTCTGGTAGTTAAAGGTGTCTTTGATTATTCACAAGCAAAGATACTCCACAAGAAGAAGAAGAAAGGCTAAAATTATTTGCTTTAATGAGACTTCAAAGGTAGGTTTAATTAAATTGTATGTTAAAAATTTTTGTTTTATAATTTTCATATATTCTTATTATAATTTTTTTCTCGATTTTTTAATATTAATTTATTTTAAATATTAGGTTTTTTTTTTTTTTTTTTTATCTTTGGACAAACCACGAAGGCTAAAAGCCTAAATACTAACGTACCGTGGGTGTCTTAAGCGAGGTAAGAGGGAGTTTGTTGACACGGGACTTAAATACTTGAAGATTTGGGGGAAGGAAAGACTTCCGCGGGCAGCAGGTTCCACAATCTAGAAACTCTAGGGATAAAAGAACGAACAAAGTGAGAAGTTCGGGGCCTGTCCAGTTGGACCGTATAGGGATGCATACGCGCGGAACCACGAGTTTCTCTGTTGGGAACCGTGAGTGGAGGAACTATACTGGTCAATTCTTCAGAGCAGAAGCCATGGAAGTACCTATAAAAAAGCGACAAATTGCCCACAGCCCGACGATGGGCAAGAGAGGGAAGCCTTTCTGTAAGTTAAGGATCATTAATGAGACGAATAGCTCTTCTTTGAATAGAATCAAGAATGCTCAGGGTTGTTGGGAACGCCATGCCCCAGATATGAGAACAATATTCCAAGGGAGGTCGGATTTGGGAAACATATAAAGTGTATAAATTAGAAGCGGAAAAATACTTTTTAGCTCGAAAGAGAAATCCAAGCTTTTTTGAAGCTGCCGTGGCTATAGATACAATGTGTTTATGCCAGTTAAGGTTACTTTCAAATGTGACGCCCACGAGATTGAAGGTGTCTTTGTTCTGTAGAACTTGGCCGCTCATAAGTAGAGGATTAGTATTTGATGACTCTTTTCGCGACAAGGAACATGACTGTGTTTTGGATGCATTAAAATGGACGAGATTTTTGGCGCCCCAAGTCAGGTTTAGTGATGGGTTTAGGAACTTGAAAACTGGAGTGAAGGGTACTATCGTCGGCGAAACTATGAATGGAATTAGTTGTGGACGAGAGAAGGTCGTTGATGTGAAGAAGAAACAATGTTGGTGCCAGAACTGAGCCCTGAGGGACTCCAGCATTTATTTGGTGAAAGCTTGAAGAATGGCCGTCCACAATAACTGATATACTTCATAGATTTTAATCTGCAATGAGCAGAGCCTTTTAAACAGTTTCAACAATAAAACCAGAAAAATTTACATTAGGTACATCTCATGTACACAAAATTTAAACCCAAAACAACCGGGATCAAAAAGCAGGGTCACTACTAACAGAGCTAACTAACTTGTCAATTATTAAACCATATTGCCCTATCCCAAGGATAGTCAAATTGTCCTACGGACAACAATTCAACCTCAATCCCAAGAAACAAAGTAAACAAAAGTAAAATATATATATATATATATATATATATATATATATATATATATATATATATATATATACGGAAAATCGTTATCGAACCATTGGGATTAACAAGTGGAAAAAGAGAAAGAGATCTTGCCTTAAGATAGAAAGTAACGGA